>JAHQIW010004752.1:600000-762682 GCA_019055375.1 Parelaphostrongylus tenuis
TTCGTATCACAAATCAAAAGACCAGAGAAGATCAACAGATCAGAAAAGCTTCCTAAGAAGCAAGCATATTTTTGTGTACTTTGAAGCTTGTGCTATAGTTTGAGTACTAGGCTCTAAGGAGAGAGTTTTGTTCAGCGAAATATAAGCGAGATAAGAAAAAAAAATGCGTGGTTTTCTAAAACAGGATTTTATTTCGAATGTCACAGTGTTATAATGTGTAATGTTATAGCATGTGATATTGTTATATATATACTATATATAATAATATATAATATAATATATAATATATTATATATATGTGATATATAATATATGTAAGATAATATAATATACATGTAAAATAAGGTATATGTATGTGTATGTTATAATGTGTTATGTGTGTTATAATGTGTGTTATGTTATAATGTGTTATGTTATAATGTGTTATAATGTGTTACAATGTATTGTAATGGTATTTCGAAAAGCGAGCGGAGTTGTGGTGTAGTTTGAACTCTCAGCTTTCGTGTGGTCACCGATACTCTTATGAAAAATTCTCTTGCAGCAGATAAGATAGGTTTTTCATTTGTTCCCTCCCAGTCAGGAAGAAGCAAAGAAGTGAAGGTACCTTCTTTTTATCGAGAAGGGTTTATTGAAGAAGTCTTCCTTGTAAGACAAAGATTCTCTGCAAAGCTTTCAGTAATCATTCGAACGCTCAATGTTCGGTGAATTTGGAAGCGTATTTGTTATTTGAAAAGACCTTTTTACAACGCTGTAGCACTACTATAAAGTGATTCATTGACGCTTATATTTTTCAGTGAAGAAGGCCCTTATCTCAGACGTTTAATGAAAACTCCATAGCGTAAATCTCGATTATTACAATTCTGTGTGGTAAAACTCCTTTCTGTGAAGCAACACGGTGCTTAAGATTGATTTTCACACTCGGCGCGCATTTCTTAGTGCACTAAATGATCGATCGCGTAGCGCACTGCACATATGGCGCCGATTTGTTATGTGTCATGGTTCCTTTTTCTCTCGAATAGAAAATCTTGTGCAACATATTCGATCTGAGATCACATAATTTTGTTTGTATGTTCATATTCTTTTGTGTACGGGCTTAGGCTGCCTCGGCTTTGACATATAAGGCGGTTTATTTGGCGATGCAAATGAAAAATAAAAGGCCTATACAGACGTAACGATGGAAGAAGTTTTTCTAGAATTCCAATACAAAAATCCTGGAAGCTTTCTCCGAACGGCAGAAAGATTTCCTACTAGATAACCAAAATGCGAGCGATAACGCTTGAAGCGTGTGAAACAAAACTTCATTTGTCCTGCTACAGCGCTGCAAAGCAGCCACTTGGAAAGACAATTTAGATTTATGCTTTCAGTAGTCTAAATAAAAAACCGTGTCTTACGCCAAATAGGCGTGATGACGCGCCACGCTTTAAAACACGTTTAAATAGGTTTTTTAGAAAAGTGCAGTTTTGGTTTTTGATATGATTTTTGTAATGGAATTGCATGATTTTGATAGTTACAATGGCGCATTTTCTGGCAAATATTCTGGTATGCAAGTTGCCTACACTTGCTTCAAAAAGGAGCTATATGAAGAGCGAAAATTCACTTGCTACTCATGCACGAATGGCGCGTAAGAGAAAATTTTGGTGTAGGCGTGAAGGATTGAGGGATCTCTGAGCATATTACGATTGCAGAAAACGCGGCTTCTGGACTTTGGTTAACTCCAGTGTTACCCACTTTAACTTTTTCCAACCCTCACCCAAATTATGCAGAGTTGAGGGTACTCATGAAACAACATCGAACTTTTTGGCTACCATTTGGCATGTCAATGAGGGGCTCTTTTCGACCATGTCAAGGACAGCTTGGAGACCAGCTTGCTGTGAATGGTTTGAGCACTGCTGATCCTCCAGACTGCTCTCTCCAGCTTTAAACTTTGCGGACCACTTCCTAGGCAATCTTTTAGCTACGTGTCATCGTTCCAACCTCCATTAATCTTGCGCGCCGTTTCACTAGCACTTTTCCTTACTTGTCATTTGCACAAGGGTAGCACGGAAATTTCTTTTTAAGGCAGCTCCATCTTGAAGCAACAGTGAGCAAAATGTATATATAAATGTTTGTAAAAGAGTGCGCAATTGGATGATACAAAAATCATACAATTCCACTGAAAAATTTGTACTAGAAACTGAAATAGCACGGACCTTTTACACAACCTATTATTTTCACTGTTACAGTGCTGCACAAAAAACTTTAATAAATCCAAGCTTCCGAATAATTATGGGGGGTCTTATGAAAACTCTTTGCCCAGCTGAAAAGGCTCTTCAGAAAGTTATTTTCAAAAAACGAAAACTGCCAAAGTGATTAACTTGAAAATGATATAGACAACTCATCTTATTTGCGTCTGAAATCGTACAAAACAAAATTTCCTTGTGAAACCAGCAATCCATTACTAAATGGGGAAATAGCATTGGCAACAATAGTGCACACCGCTTGTCAAAGTGATTCTTCCAATGAGCCAGTCCAGAAATGCGAACATATTTAGGAACGACTTTTGCCAAATTTGTAAATAACAGATAGTGGTCTTATCTACGTTGAGATGAATATGCAAATAATTGCGGCTCTAATCTCCTTAGACTCTAGTGAGTTTTGTGGAACATTTTTTCGTGAACGGCTGCAAATATGTCTCAAGATCGGCAACACAATCTAATGAGCGCGACGTTCTCCAAAAAGTCGTTGTATTTCTTTTGTAAGCCAAACGCGAAGCTTTTCAATACGCTGTACTCCGTAAGCTGACGTCTGAGCGGTTTTGATTTCTTCAGAGTTGGAAAGATCAAGTTGCGGTAACCAAGCCAGACAACCACGATGAAATCACTGAACCTGAATTTGAATCGCATCGAGCACAAAATAACTTTGAATACACTCAATGTATTTTGATGAGCCTTACATTAAGTTGCCCAAATAGAATCGCATAGACTGCGTATTCACATTCCACTTTGGAAAAAACACACCTATATGCTGTGCCACATCACATGTGATAACGAGGCAGTCTTTTCTGCTGTTCAAGCTTGAATTTCTGGTATTTCAAGTCTTATGTTGTAAGGTTCTATGTGCCTGTGCGAGGTTAGTGACTTGCACTTCGAAATCCATCTCGTTATGTGTTTGTGTCCCATACGAGCCTAATAAGGTGTTTGGTTTAGCATTACGCTTGTCGAACGAGGAATTTATACAGACACAGAGTGACCTCCCGCTTCCCCTATATACTTTTCCCACCACGCTTGACAAGTGACCAGGTAGACCATACCCGTATTCGTGCAATCAACGTAAAACTGCATAGTTCTGCTGTCATTTGACTGAGCATTTTCTTGCAAAAATTTTGGTATACAGCTTGCTCGAACTTGATTCTAAGATGGAGCTGTTGTGGATTGAAATTCTCCTGCTACTCATGCACAAATGACGAGGAGGGGAAAATACTAGTGAAGCGGCCAGTCGACATCTCAAGGACACCTTGACGATCAACTTCCTGTGGACGGCCCTAACGCGATTGATTCCCTAGACTGTTCCCTCCAGCTGTGAACTTTGTGAACACTTCCTGGTTGTCCTTTCAACAACCGTGTCATCGCCCCCAAGCTCCGTTAACCTTGCGAGCTGCTTTTTCCCTTACGCGCCACTCGTGCATGAGTAGCAAGAGAATCTGATTCCAAGACAGCTCCACCTTAGCAAGTAGAGGCAAGTTTTATACCAAAATCTTGTGAAAAAAGTCGGAGTTGAATGATACTAAAATCATGCAAATTCATAGCAAAAAATCATTTTGTAATACTAAAACGACACGACCTTTTTACTCAAAATATTAGTTGAAGTCACAGAGTATTCGGTGAACTTTCAATCATCGTTACCGAGTTCTCTGGGTCTGCTCTCATTGAATAGTGTTTAACAGCTATACCTATTTCATCTGTAAAGAATAACGGGACGATAAACGATAGAACAATAAACGGGACCTTTCTTGCGCTGAGGTTTCTGTTTTGGGGCACGTTATTTCCTCTAAACCTATTCCGAGGGGCTACATTTTCATAGTCATTGAAATGACTATTGCACGAGCTAATTTCAAGTTAACGATCGTTTCAAGAAAAAAGCGGCTAGAAATAAAAATTAGAAAATGGCTACACATTTGATTTGAATGCAATAAAAAATTCATGCTGGACGTCAGGGTAACCCTTTCCATTTCATGAAAAACACGAGAAATACTTTACTTGCAAGAACATACATTGAATACTCGAGGACAAATCAGTTATAGCAAAATTTTCGTACATTTATTCATTCGCTCAAAACTTAATGCGTCGTTTTGACACCCGGGTAATGCTAGAGGAGAACAATAACTGCAAAAGATGGTACACGTAACGTTTAATAACGAGAAGAAGCTTTACGTTTCATACGACACGGTCATATGGACAAGATTCCTATGCCGCTGCACATTATAACTGCCGTAAAACAAAAAAAAAAACGGAATAAAGAAGTGTATCCGACTAGGGGAGTAAAAGAACAGAAGCATCCTTTCAGAGAAGTGAATATCAATTCAGTGCGGAACAAAAAAAGCTCAGATTCAGCCTGTAAGTAGAGTAACGTGAACCATAAATCATAACACCTAAAATCCACCTTCACCTTCATCGTTGTGAAGCTTGGCAATTGCGAAATGTTGCCTATGTTAGAAGTATTTCCTCTCTGTAACTGTGAAAGAATTAAAAGACGCTTTCAAATCGTCAATTTTAGTAAATATAGGCTACCGTAGTTTCCAAATAATATATGAGTTGGACATGACGATGACCACAACATTTCAGTACGAATGAAATTATAATGGTAAAGGGAAACATATCAAAAAGCAAAAGCAACTACAAAACGTCTCCGAAAACTCTTTGCTCATCTGCGATCTATTCGGTGAGCAGCGAAAAAAAAAAGGAATAAGTCCGTGCGTTTCCATTGTATTTGACACTTTAGACAACTCATACCTAAAACGGCACTGACATGGTCCGCTGAGGACTGCAGCTTAGCGATTTTCCGCAAACAGTGCGCTACTTTCGTTATTTGATGCAAATTTATTCTTCGTGCAGGCGAGAAAAATTCCAAACTTTCTGTATAGCTCTGATACTGCATAATTTTTCTACACGCTCCTATATTTGTTGTTTCGTATGACAATTACGTACGAAGAAAAATTTAAGTCTAAAACGCAATTTTTTTTCACTGCCACGACGCAAATGGAAACTCTGTCAAGAAACTAAATTTAGCTTCGAGTCTTTGCCACGAGACACCCAGTATCACAGCGCGCCGTTCTCGTACTACATTCAGGGCTCATCTCCAGCGGTGATAAACTTCTTTCATTCACTCGACTATTCGGAACAGCGCGCTCCACGCTTACTGGATACCTCGCTGCATGGAAAGGGAAGCAAATTTAGTCTTTTGAGATAGCTTTTATTAAGCGCTACAGAAACAAAAAGTGGATACCTTTCCTACTTGGAGTTTTTCTTCGCACTTTATAGCTATATATTCAGGAAAAAGATACGAGAGCGTAGAGAAAATCATGTGATTTATTAGTATGCTGAGATTTATACTATTGAATGAGTATTAATGTAGTCTAGTGAATGCTATCCACAAATCTAGCCGGGCAATCGCGGCGCTTCAAGTGTGAAGCCTTATTCTATCGCTGCCACAGCGTACTATGAAGTTCTATTCACAAACGAGCAGAGTGCTGAAATAGCAAAGATTTAGGCCTTTGAATAATTGCTGCCTTTTTAGTGAAAAAGCTCTGTAATCAGCGAAAGCTTCAGGAAAGCTAGGGGTAGCAAACTAATACCTCTCGAAGAGGATCCTAGTGCTTCGCGCTCTCTTTTTGTGTCAATTAATTTCCTGTAGAAACATGGATTTTGAGCTATTTGAATTCAGACAAGCAGCGATCAGCGAGAAATTCTTTCCATACTTAGTCACGGCGATGTTCTGGTGAATAAATCCTTCATAGAGTAATTAAATGAATTGCTTTATTCATTCAGGTGAAATACCACTTGCGCAACTAAACTATTTGCAATCATCGGTTCTAAATACTCTAAACGTCAGCAAAGCTTTTAGTGGAAGTGTCCATATATTTCAAAATTTTTCTTTCGCACAGCTGAAGGCACATGTCTAATTGATTCTATGCATTATTAAACACTCGACAACAGATGACACGAATCAGAGCAAGAAACTATGACTAATTATAATATGTAGTTCGTAAGCACTGCTGCATTATTATGAAACACTCAGTTGTGGCATTTGCAACCAGATACAATACACTCCAGAAAAGTTTACTGAAGTCCAAAAACAATGAAGCTTCAATTACGTTTGCACAGGCGTTTACCTCTATGTGTACACATTCACTGTCTCTTACCTAGAAGTTTTTCACAAACATTTTCCGATTTTGAACGTATTATCGGTTTCTTCATGAGATTCTTTTTCGTCATGCCGAATAATTATCAGGCTGATATATCATCATCTAGACATTGAATGCTAATGAGAGAATTTAGCGATTGGAGTAAATGATACAACAATGGCTGGGAAGGTCGTCTATGCCAGTAAGGAACTCCAGAAGATGTTCTGCTGATCAACTATCGTCGGCCACAGGAGTACCGTCATGCTATCATGCGCCATTAATTGTGTCTAAAGAAACATTCTCGTCCTGCAGTGTATTTATATTGGTCGAAAGAAATTGAATGTAATGATTTGCGTCGGCTGTCTAGTTGAATTCGTAGTCTGTGGACTTCTCATCACAGATTCATATTTTCTTGCCAATGCTCATGGTGAGCGAGACTGTAAATCTGTTAATCTTAGCCGCTTTATTTCTAAAAGGAAAGGCATTCTAATGGTTCTTCAATGAAAACGAAGATTGATCCGTTAAGAAAGCTACACTTGTTACACCCACACTAGTGAACCGATCTGCATGATTATATTCACTGCATCCCGATATGTACGGGAACACATCGCAAGATAATAATGCCAATTTACAGGTATTAACACCTGGAATTACATGAGAAAACCTAACCTCGTCAGTTTTACGATAGGCAATATAAGCAACATCTTTTTAAGGCTGTTGCCTACATAATATTATGTTTAAGCCCGTTATGAGGTCTGATAAGAGCACTCAGACAGTGCTGGACAGCCGGCTATTTCGCCCATCCGGAGTAGCACAGTCTCCTTCGGTTCAGCCGATCCCTTGTTGATATACCAATATATGAAGGAATCGACGCCGAGCGTAGATCACCGCAAGTCAGATGGCACAATCCCTGACTTGCAGTGACCACGGTCGAGTGCTTGTGGCTGGTAGAATGAATCACATGAATCGAGCTGTCGCTTACATTAACGAATAGCACAACTACCATTTTGCTGTTTATTTTGAAACTTCCGTTAGATTTATCAATCACCTTTGCTTTTTCCAAAAAGAGAACATCACCTTCAAGAATACTCTTGTACACCATCCACATAATGATTTTCTGAATGAGCCAATGTGAAACTGTCATAACCAACATCAATCTCTGCCAAAACGTAACAGTGATCTTGAATTTATTTTATATTACGTACGGTTAAGCAAAAAGTTTTGAGAAATTTTTTTAAACTTTGTTTTCATGCCCAAATTAACAACGGAAAACAACAATGACTACTCTTCAAAGTATAGACCATCATTTTTGACGACTTTTTCCCATCGTTCTTTAGGATTGCGGATCTGCTCAGAGTACCACTCCACCTTTTGCAACGAAGAACTCTTGACATGCCTCTCCAACTTCATCAATGATTTAAATCGACCATCATTCAAAAATTGTTGTACTGATCGAAAGAGGCCATAACCAGGTAAAGCTTATGCGGATTCTGGCGAGGCGTCTCGCGAACGATGTCAAATTGATGCCACTTGTTGACAAACGATTTGCTGCAAAACAACAAGCTCTTCGGCCAGATCGCAACTGCTCGATGAAGGCTCAGTGTGCATGGTGGGCTACGAGGCTTTTCTGTTCAAAACACATGGCCGGTCAGAACGAAGCTTGTCTTCAATATCAAAGTTGCCTTCTTGGAATCGCTTGAACCATCTGCCCACAGTCAATTTGTTCGCCGTAGCATCACCTTCACCTTCAATGATCTGATCAATGGCTTTATGAATCATTAAACGTTTTATCCAGTTATGGCGAATCAATACATGCAAATCATACTGCTCAATGAGAGCTTTGGAGGTAAAATCAACAAACTAGATAAATATGTGCAAACTCATTAGGTACTATATTTTTGATTATAATCGAACGTTCTACAATCGATGTGAAGTTATCGCCTTATAGGTATATGCATATGTAAATTTTCAAATGTGGCAGTGTCACGGAATGTTTCAATAATGCATGCGATTCATTCGACATATATCTTGAATGTACCAAGCAGAATCTTGTACAGGACATGATTATTTTGACGACTGGACGTCGACAAGCGTGCTTGTGGAATGTGTGGCTCTACGGTTGTGGAATTTCTTTTTATGTTTCACAGCTCCAAGGAATATTAATCTATCACAAATTTGTCCAGTTTGAACGCATTTGATAAATTTGCTGTCAACCCCTATACACTGATATCCAAATGGTACGAGACATATATTTATATAGAAAAGGAATTAGAAACAGCAAAAATATGGACTCTTTCGAAATACAGAATTGCTGAGAATAATGCGCTGCCTAAGTCACAAAAATTAACAGAATGCATGTCTCAATAATTTTTCTTGAAAGTTATTGAAAATCTTTTTAAACCATTGTTGCTCACAACGATAGAAAGTACAACAATAGCCACGCTGAAGAAAGCCTAGGAGCTTTTGGAGTCTTGCAATTTTAATCTGCCCCTTTTACCGATCTGCTTAGATCGCACATGTCAACGAACATTGCACTCTGCAATATTAAAGTCACAAGACGATGCCATTGAGAATCGCACCAGGCGAGGAAGCGGCCAAAAATAGGAAAGTGGGAAGTGAAGGTTCGACATGTTCTGAATGCAATGAGATATTTATATTCAACGATAACATAGTTGATCCGTGAGAGATATAAGAAGTATTATATCGGCACATACGCGCAATGAATGGGACTGTAAAAAGCGCAACGTGAAGTCTCTTAAATCTTCATTGATTCGATTGGCACTCAAAAGAAGATATCAAGCATGAGATTTTGTTAGGAGGAGATATAAACAGCTGAAGGTGGTATCAATAATGGTAAATGCTGAGAAATCAAAGGGATTGCAGTCTGCATCAACAACTATACAAAAATTCAGTATCATTTTCAAATCAATCCGCCTAGTTCCAACGCACTTGTTGTATTATTGCGTAAGCTTCTTTATTTCACAAAAGTACAAAAACATTTTTGACCCAGGAGTATATCATCTATGCTCAACTGTCTTCTTGTTAGGTTGATTGATTCAACGATCCTTGATTGCTTGCAACTCAGATTGGGAGCTATGTTAAAAGCAATCTATAACTAAAAACTAACCTTCTCCTAAAGGACAATGAGTTCAACACTTATGATCGCGCTTTCTCAAATTGAGAACATTTGTTTCTTCCAAGTGAGTCAGTTGTTGCAATGCGCGTTCATCAATATATTCCCATTCTTTTTCTGTTCAAAAACACTTTTTATTGCTCACTGTCGTAATTTCACAATTTCTCTACACGTCAGACTTGAAAATATTTCAGTCACCTATTGAATCCATGTATATTGAGCAGTGCGAACCTCAACATATTGTACATTTCTGCCTCGTTATCGTCGTCCAAGGTGAAGGCCTGCATCAGCTATGATGCTGGTGTAGTGCCGTAATTTGTAACACATCTGCATTTTGGAACACAGCTGATTTGCTTCAGTCACAAGCAAGCCCGCCATCGCTTAGGCAGTCCTAGCTGAAGAGGTTTATTTACATAGCGAGTTGACCTTAATATGTTTCTGCCCAATAGTCTTTTCCTTTTTTATGCTTCACTTAGCTATGTTTTCTTGTGGATGCGGTTAGCTTAGCGTAGAGATTGAAACAGACTACAAGAGCCTACGCTTCGTATTCCGGATAGATGATCATTCCAAATTTAGCACGTTGTCTCCATGCTTTTGGTGCAATATGTTTCTCAAAGGATACTAACAATCATTCAATGTGTGACCCCTTTCATTTCCAAAAAGGCAGTCCTGCATCCATTTTGAAGTTATTCGACTTGGTTTTACACCTTGTGATGGATGATATTAGGACGAGCCGTGTGTCCTTAAAGTGTAGATAGGATGTGCAAGCAGTAGTGAAGCAGCAGCGAACATGCAGTAGACCATTTGCATAGTGAAGACAGCTGTGCTTGTGTTCAATAATAGTTTTTTCTCAATACAAAATCATCTCTTTGTGGTGATCATTGTTCTACAGAAGAGAGAGAGAGAGAGAGAGCTACGTTAATTGTGGGCACACGATTAACGTCATTTTTATTGACAGATTGAAAACCGCTGTTGCACATCTTGCGGACTGTAAGTCGCCATAAAAAGCATTAAGAAAAGAATGTTCTTTGAATTTCAATCTTATTCCTACAGTTTGATGTAACACTGAGTTATCGAATCGCACAGTAGCACTTTGACTACTCTATTATTCAGCGGTATCAATTGGCAGTAATTTTCACAGCATTAGAAGATTACCTAAACATTATGGACGTTACTTCATATGATAGTGACGGTAGTGATAGCGGTGGCCGTGATGTTGATGATAGTGATACTGGTGATAATGATAATGATAGTGGTGGCGATGGTGATAGTGACAGTGATAGTGATAATGGCAGTTATCACTAATATCAATATTATCATCACCATTATCGTGATAAGAGTGATAAGGATGGTAGTGATAATGGTAGCGATATTAATATTAGTAATAATGATAATGACAGTGAGAAGTATAACTATCACTATCGCTGTCACTCTCACTATTATAACTATCACATTTCACTATCACTATCATCACTTTCACTATCATCAGTACCGCTACCGCCACTATCAGTGCCGTCACTATCACTATTGCCACTATCAGTATGATCACTAACACTATCATCACTATCACTTTCGCCACTAGCACTATCATGACTACCACTACCGTCAATATCATTATGATCACTGTCATCACTATCACCACCAACACTAGCACTATGATCACTATCATCACTATCACTACCATCACTACCACTATCATCCCAATCATTATCGCGATCATCTATCAAAGGACGGACGTGATTGGTGAGGAGGGGCCAGGGGTGGGACCAGACACGCCTGGTGGATCCTCTAGTCCTCAACGGTTAAACCTCAGCTCATTATGATGGTGTTTCACCAATTTGTTACTGCTTTTCACTAAAAGGGTTTTGGTCTCTTAGATGTCCGTTTCAGAAAAAAAATACCAAAGCCTGTATTTAATCTAGGTGACGGATTTATTTCAGCTACAATTCTACACTAGAGTACTCGATATTCGTTCAGATAGCATTTGTCATTCAAATCAACTAAAACGATTTAGAATTTGTAGAGTCTCTCTTCTAGCTAGTAACAATTCATGTATTTTTTTTTATAACAGCTAGCAACGGATATAAGTCACCTGATTGCGCTTCAGATAATGCTTCCTTTTTTGAATTATGCCTTGTGAACTTTTGCAATCTTAGTTCGCAACAATGCATCAATCAATTTTTCGTTTTGTTACAAAAGATTGGGTTCTCAGTGTTAGAGGACAACACATGAAAATGAATTCCTTTTTGTGAGCAAGAACTTCTCCATAAGAGTGTTAGTAATTATGTGAAAACTTAAATCTTTGTCTAGCGCTGTACGTGGACCGTTTTCAAAAAAAACTTTTTATCACGATGTCAAATTTGAAACAAAATTTTGTGAAATCGGCCACGCATTTCAACTGCTAGTTTACTGGGAGCTCGAAAAGCACATGAACATTCAAAGAAGCTCTTTTATTATCAGTGTCAGACGTTTATTCTAGAGTTTCTTTTGAAACGGAGAAAACAATTTTTGATTGAATAACAAAAATCTTACGTCACATGTGATTGCCGAAACATTAATCGCATGGCTGTCAGTGTCGATACCGCGACATCCCCACTGCGGCCTCTCCCCTTCCACCTCACAGATTAGACAAAAAACACGTGCTCGCGTATGCAAACCAATCTTAATCTCCCTACTACAATGCAGAGAAACATTCTTTCCAGAAAATACGCGCGCAATATTGAAAAGACTAAATCTTAAGCTATCGAATGATCACTAACGGCTTGAAGGAGGAGCTCTGTTTTGTGGAAGAAATGAGTGCATAAAACAAAAAGGTTTTTCTTTCGCTAAAGCGCGTTCTCCCGTCTATCGCACTTATGAACTAGCACAACATCTCTCTTGCGTTTATGGAATAGAAACGATCATCTCGGTGTTGATTAAAAACTTCACATTGTATTCAGATTACGTCGAACTGTGTTACATGCCATCTTTTTCTCACATGTGAAGTAGTTGCATTACGTGGAAAGTAGCTCATTGAAATAAACTTGATCCCAACTGATGGAACTCTGAATGAATTTTAGCATTTATGCTTAGTTCCTCGTTGCAAAAAATAATATTCATTGAGAAGACATGCAAACGATGTTATGGCAATGTAAAATTATGTATTATTTCCTTGTTTCGAAATGCTCGCCTGTGGTGACGAGTTGCTTCCGCTTTGACAAAATTTCGGGGCGCGTGGTGCGCAATTGTTAGAGG
This sequence comes from Parelaphostrongylus tenuis, assembly GCA_019055375.1. Taxonomy (NCBI): domain Eukaryota; kingdom Metazoa; phylum Nematoda; class Chromadorea; order Rhabditida; family Metastrongylidae; genus Parelaphostrongylus; species Parelaphostrongylus tenuis. The sequence goes on from JAHQIW010004752.1 coordinate 612,747, forward strand.
CGCCCTGCTACATACACGTGTTTACTTGTCGACTTAACTCCCCAAATAACTAAGTCATCTATTACCTATAGTTTGATAAATTGGTAGCAGCTAGCACTAAAGGTGAACGGCAGTGCTGACTTCTTACATCGGCAAGCCACCGCAAGTCATTATATCGGCCATTGTATCCATCAAATCACTTTCAATGATGCATGTTGAAGTTGAGGGCATGACTCATCTCTAAAGAATTCATCAGTCTCGGACGCTTTATCTTTCGTGTTTTTAAGGTGATGCATGCGAATGTCATATCGTGAAGCTAAGAATAAAGTTTATTGACTTTGGTTAGAAAAGTTGAATGGTAGTATCACTTTCCTACTTAAGCCGGCTGATTTTAATGAATTTGTCCTACCAGTATACAGGCTTCTTTATTCACGAGAGAAAGAAAAACTTTGCAAATGAAAAGCAAGGCATGCAGCCATTGTACAGAATTCCCCAGTTGTTGAGCAAAATGGTTCAACGACTCTTCAATGTACAACATTTTGTTTTGCTACCTTCATGGCAATGTGATAATGTTATGCACATATATACTATAGACCCAGGAACACTGGGTGAAATACAAAACTTTTAACCTATGCCCGAAATTGAATTCTTGTCTCATCCTTTCCAAGAGCGCTTGCTAACCTCTGCACTGTCGGCACCTCCGTTTTGCTGTCACTATGTCTAGTGAGAGCGAGTTCATTCTCGCACGGTTTGAATTTCGCATTTACATAGCCATCTTGAGCCGTATAAAGTTCCGTGTTTGCCACGACGATTTTAGTCAGAACGGAAAGTATGTAACCTGTATGAGACACTTCAGTAGAATGAGATATTGTGAAACACCAGATATTTTGTAGGCGAACGCTGAATTCTAGCACATGTAGATGCTGTTTCTCTAAACAAGATGATCGAGCGACGAAATTTACAAAGATGTAGTTATAGTTGAAAAATTTATGCCCCATATGATTCGAGTTCTGAAGTCAGTGTCTATGGGCACGTTCGGTTATTTTGTTTAGCAGCGGCTTTCAACTCCCTATCGCCACTTTCCGAAGTCGGTTTTACACTAACTTTGACAATTTCAAGTACTCGCTGCGTTTTTGGTGAAAAGCAAGGAAAGATGAGTTTTTGTCATACTTTTTAATTGACACTTTCCTGGAATATTGACTGGTTTCAACTTTTATAAAGCTTGTGACGAGCAAGTTGACTGCGAATTGCATTAGAAGCAGAAAAACTTATCATCCAATGAGATTCACCGCATCTGTCAGTCTTTCTTTGAATCTTTGCCTCTTCTATTTTTTTTCTTTTTTTTTATCTCTCGGGTTACGGAGATATTCACCTGAATACGTTGCAGTGACACGGTCTTTCCAGGTCTTTAAGAGGCGAAATTGGCCGAAATATCAGGTTGCCTAAATCAAAAGTGTGATTAAAATCTTGGAATCTTGAATTCACAGGTCTTTTAAATGTTCTTTTCAAGCACATAAACTTTGTTATGACGGCGTGGATTATTGGAAGGCTTTTATTAGGAGTAGTGCAAAACTCCACACATTGCGCATTCCTTACCTCGCGATCGTTGCCAACGGTGAACGAATGCATCGACTATGGTTTGAGAGGCACGTCGTGATTCATAAAACATGTACATTACGGTTGATTGACTTTAGTCGCAAGCCTGCCCACCGATCTTCCTAGACAAAGAAATGTGCCCACTCAGAGTTTAATTCATTGTTGCTTTACACATTCGTTGTTTGTTCCCTCATTATTAGACTATCCTCACTATACTTTTTGTAAATCTTTTACAGCACTTGAGGCCTCGCTGAAAGATCTCTTGTATCTTATTTAAGGAGCTCTCGAGGCATTGTTGAGTTATTCATTACTTCAAGTTCATTCCCAAAACTGTTTTGTAATAGGCATAGCTTTGAATCTCAAGAGGGAGTTGCCAGCAGAGGCTCTTCGAGCTATCCATCCTTTGTTAAATTGGTACCGGAATGGTCGCAGATTTGTCTGGGAGAATAAGCAGCACTGACTCGTTACAGCGGGAGGCTACCGCGCGTCATTGTAAAAGTCCAATATGCATTCAGTCATCTCAAACGAAATCAAAAATTGAAGTCGAATGCATGGTGCATCCCCTAGGTATTGATCAACGCCGAGACTTCACCTTTTTTAATAATTACAACAAGACTGTCACTAAAATCTATGAAAAATAGCTTTTTAGATTTTACTAAGAGCTTTGAAATGTACTAGAGAAAGGACTGAATATCAAAAAGGGTACTAAAACGAGCATGTTATTAGAGGGCATCCAAGGTACATGAAAGGTAAGAATATATATATATATATATTTATATATATACATAGATATATATATGCATATATATATGTTTATATATATATATATATCCCTCATTTCTTCATTTGCCTATTGTCGTCTATGGTATCGGCGTGATTTCACCATAAGTATTAGTCTCAAACCATGGTCTGCAAAACAGTTGTAATGAAGAGTACCCCTGACTGATTCGGTTACGAACACGCTCGCTCAATGTGAGGGATTATTTTGACTCTTTCGGGACCGCTTGTACTATGGATGGATCACGCGCATGTTCGAGGTATCCTCAAGCACAGACTCTACACTAGACTTCAGTGATCATTCGATAGATGAAGAAATTGGGGTTCTCGCACTATGTGAGACTTTCGAAAAAGCTTTTCTAGTAATCTGTAGCAACCAGGAAAAAAACTACGCTTCTTTCACGAAGCCAATAGTGTATTTTGCATTTATATTCGCTTGGTTTCTCCCAGAAAAAGTTGTTTCGGCTCTTTTCCGTTTGGTAACACGGTTGAAGAAACGATCGCTTTGCTGGACAAGAACTTTTCCAAAGAGTGCTAGTAGTCATTTATAACTTTAAATCTCTGGCTACTGCGCTACGCGGCCGTTTTTGAGCACATTACTTCGTGACGCTGTAAAATTTAAAATAAAGTCATGTTTTACAACGGTCGCATAATTTTACTATTACTTCGCTCGAATGTGAAAGGCATACGAATATGTTAAGAAGGTCTTGAAATATCAGAGTTATATGTTGAATCTGCAGTTTCTCTCAAAGAGGGGAAAAATTTCCCAATTGAGTAACATAAATCGCACTTCACATGAGAACCCCCGAAGCGCCATCGATCGATGGCCGGGTTGAAAGTGCGAGCACCCCCCTACGCACCGCTCCAGAGTCCCGCGTATGTGAATCAATTTTATTTTCCCTGAAACACTGCAGAGAAAAGGTCTTTCCAGAAAACAAGCACAGCGATAAGCAAAAATCGGGCCTCAGCCGGGAGCTGAACCCACGTTTTAGTGAAACCAGGAGCACGTGCTACCAACACACCACCGAGGCACCGCTTTGCTACCACTCATTCTTCAATGTTTTTATCAAAGTTATCAATCACCAGCCTTTGACAGATTTGGTTAGTTAAGGACATGTAGTTTCATAAACCCAGTCAAGCCGATTTCCATTGTGATATGTACTACTCAGAAGTTCTTATGTTTTTATTCTGGCTGAAAGCTTTGATAGAAACATTGAAGAATGAGTGGTAGCGATACGGCGCATTGGTGGTGTAGTGGTAACATGCGCCTGCAGTATGGCTGTGACACTGGTTCAACTCCCGTCTGAGGTCCGATCTTTGTTTACTACTCAGTTCTCTTAGGTATATATGGAATATTATAGCACTGCTAAAGAGCAATGAGAACATGAGAGCTCTTGAATAAGCACAGCGTTCGAATCGCTAAATCTTACGCTATCAAATGATAACTAATAGTCTAGAAGAAAAGCTTTGTCTTGTGAAAAAATGTGCGTGCGAAACACAAATGCTTTCCTTCCAATGAAGATTTGAAAAGACTTCCTTAAAATCGATATCCAGGGATTTTTTTTACTTATTTTATTTTTTATAAGTATTTTCCAAAATTTTTTGCTCGGCGTCACATCCTTTAGAGGATAATCTGATCTCAGGGGATTGGCTGAACAAATGGAGGGTGGAACCGATGAGTCCCCGTAGGACGAAACAGGCTCCTGTATACCATTAGATCTACCAGCTTCAAAAAAGTAATATCCTTATCAGATAATATCTAAGATCAACGGTGATTCTTTTAACGAATAATTGTTAACACTCTTATGAAAAGTTCTTGCCAGCGAAAGTGAACTGCTTTTCATGCTGTGCTACCAAACGGCGAAATACCGTCCCTTCACTAAGATTTCAATAGTCCTTCAAAGGTTTAAAACGGGGATTCTAATTGTAAACTTTGCTTCTGTACTGATTTTCAACCGAATGATTTTACTGCGTTGTAGTAACAACAAGCAGAAGATGCTTTTCGCATTCAGAGTGATTTGTGTGCTCCGATACCGTTTATGCTTGGCTTTCAGTGGAACATTAGTAGATATTCGATAGCTTGGAAAGTGACAATTATAACTATTAATCTATTTTTCAAGCCACTTCATAATAGCAATATTCATTTGTTAATGACAATCTATGATCAAAAGAAAAGTTATGTTTTTAAAAAGCCTTCTGTAAGGGTCTTTCCTAGAAAAAAAAAACGCTCACTTCTCTTAAAATTCCTACTATTCAATATGAAAACTGCATGCATAGGATGAGAACGCACTTTCGACCTTTTTTCACATGCCTTTCGACAATATCGCCAAAATGTAGTCGAAAATACAACTATAATGTATGACTTGTAAGGAAAACGTCCATGAGTTCTAACAATCCGTATTTTGCAATAACAAAATGACCTTCTGGAAATGAGCATTCTTGTCTTTTGTTTTGTGAAAGAATGACAGTCTTTTGCTTCTTATCATTCATCTAACGGTCATAGATATATTTGTTCGCAATCAACTACCGAATACCAGTCATGCACATTCCCCAAAAAGTCGAAAAATCCTTGAGAATCTCCCATCGTCATCATGGAGTTGCGCAGTACTCTGAGCGACGATGCTATTGACATTTCATCAATTATTACCTCACTAGTGCCTTCATAATATTAGTGAATTGGATCAATACAGTGCACATTGGCCGAGTTTTCTTGGATTCCAGCTCACCTCCTACCCCTTTCGAAGCATTGCAGGGATTCGCAATTTCATTTACTCATTCGATCACTTCCCAAGGTGCACATCCGAAGACAGTGAATGCCAAGTGACAACAATGAACAAATGTGAAATATACACTGTTTACCACTTTTCTCCAAAGCACCTGCGGCTTTTCGCACAATTTTTCCCGTAAAGCAAAAGTATTCGACTCTTTTTCACACATATAATTTATAAATAATTCGTAGAAATCAATGAAGGGTACGTATTCAAGAATTGAAACTGGAAGAAGCTGTCAGTGTGGAGCACTTGCGCGGACCAGATCTATAGCACGGCGGTGGACGACCAAAGTTCTCCACATGTGGTTACAGTGAAGTTATTCTGAGAGATTGGAGCTCAAGGAAAGTACAGGGAGCCCGCTTGAAAGCAATCAACTAAAAAATATGTGAGAAATGAGCATGTCTAGTGTCAGAGGTTGCAACGACTAATAATTCGTATAGTATAGAATAAGTTGATTTTTAAGTCATTTCCGCTTGGTAGCACAGAATTCTAAGCCAATCCCCTACCCTCGGCAAGATCCATAAAGAGTATCAGTAAACATTAGAGAGCTTGAATCTTCAACTATTTGTATGCATAACCGGTTTTTCGAGAAGACCCTTTTATAATGCTGAAATGTTCGAAAAAAAATATTATCTTTCATAGGAGCATATTCATCATCGGATAGAGCTCTTTCCTCAGACTATTAGTAATCATTCGATAGCACAAAATTTATTGACTTCAAAGCTGCGCTTATCTTCTAAAAATACCGTTTCTCTGCAGCGCAGCAGGGAAATAAAATTGAATTTGCATACTTGGACAAGTTGTCTTTGGCCAATCTACGGAACACTGTGAGGCGGCAATGGGCTTTGCGCAATTATCGATCAGTTTACGACCGGTGTTATGCTGGTGCGATCTTCGTTACTCAATTAAGAATTGTTTCGCCGCTTTGAAAAAAAAAAGCTCCGGATAAAACGTAGACTCTGCCACAAAAGACTTTATAAACTTTTATTTTGTTATGAAAAGGGCAAATCAATCATGATGATCATTTGATGGTATTCAGGAGGCCAGAACGTCCTTATTGCTTCCAATAGTAACTCGAGGACATTCAGATACCACGAGATCTTCTCTGCACTTTCATATGGTCGAAAATTGATCGGTAATCGCGTCAGCCCACCTTGCTGCCTCACCCAGCGGCCCGTGAATTGGACAAGGACCACTTACTCGCGTATGTGAATCAATCTGATTTTCCTTGCTGCATGCAGAGAAACAGTCTTTTCAGAATATAAGCACAGCGTTAGAATAGCTAAATTTCACGCTATCGATTGATTACTAATTGTTTAAAGAAAGTGCTCTGTCCGGCGAGAAATATGCTTGTGAGGAGCGTAATGTTGTCTTAAAATGTTATGAAAGAGTACTCTAAAAAACCCGCCACCCACGCGATAGTACGAGATTAGGCTTTGGGAAGGTTACTAGTGCACTTTATAAAACCTTTTTGTCGAGAGTAGCGGATAGGCTTGAAAGTCTGTGCTTCTAAAATGAAATGAACCGATATTTAAAAACGGACACCTATAGAACAATAAAAGAAAACCTGCCCTCACTTTTGTGTAAGTCACATTCTCAAATTGCACTAAGAGTTCAAAAATTATTTAGAATTACCGATAAGCTGGTATCACAAGCACTATACAACATCATTTTTAACGATCTGTTCATTGTTTTCCAATTTTCGGTTACTGTGATAAATTCTGAGAAATGTGCTTTATGAAATACATCAGAACTAATAGGTTTATCATAATATTTCTTGTATAATTTATTACAATTGGCAGAATGCCAACAATATTATAATCGCGTGGTGCGAATAAATAATTGATTTTAGGCCATACATAAGAGATATATTTGCATCAAAAGCATTCGAGAGTGTGGAGGAATTGAAGAATTACAAGAAAGCAAGAATTATTTCCAGAATAGAGAAAAAGCTTTGAGTAAATATCAAAAACTACACTCTGGCTGTGAATTGCACTGCCGGCGATTTTGACTATGGCCCGAAAGGGTTAATAGAAGCCTACATTCTTGTAAAGTTCTCTACAACTGTCTCCGCCCATCTATCGCTTCTCCTTCGCCTTATGTGACCACTGCACCAATGCATCGCTGTCAATGTGTATTCTCTTGAGCTCCGAATATGACATCGCGTGTACACCTGCCCTTCCGTTGATCGTCGAGTGGACTCCAGCTGGTGCCAGCTACCGTTAGGTTGAGAATAAATTCCCTTGGCATTCCCTGGAATTTTAAGTTTATAGATAGGTTCATATAGAAACAACAATGATTACTCTCCAAATTAGACCATCATGGTCTATTTTTGGTTCGCCATGCACAAACGAGTTCGTCCTCATTCATTGGAAGAAAATTTTTCATAGGAACGTTAGTATTCATTCAGAAGCTCAAATCTCTGGCTAGCACGACCCGTAGTCAGTTTCTCAAGACATCCTTTCATGACTCTGCAAAATTCAAAATAAAATTATGTTTCACATAATCACGCGTTTTTTTTCTTATCACTCTTATACTTCGCTAAACAAAGCTTGTTCTTCAGAGCGTTAGTACTATTTCGAAAGCAGAAGTCTCGAAGGATTCAAAAAGTTAGAAGAGGAAGGAAATATTTGTGTTTTACACCTCGCCAGACAGCGTTCTTTCTTAATACTATTACTTAAGAATGGATAGTGTAAGTTTCAATGATTCCAACACTGTGCTTATATTCAGGAGACCAGTGTTCAGTGCAGTGTAGCAGGGAAAATAAGATCGAGTTTCACATATTCAACGGCATCCTTATCGGCTAACCTACAGGCAGGAAGTCGGGGCGATCAATCAAAGACCTGACGCGTCAGATATATGAGGAGTAACTTGCTATTCAATTAGAAATTTTTTCGCCGTTTTCAAAGAAACTCCAGACAAAGCCATTGACTCAAATACTGCGAGATTTCCCCTAAAAGTTTGTGTACTCTTCGTGCTCTCAACAAATTCTACGCGTGATAAAAATGGTGGCGCGCGGCGAGTGCAAAACATAATTTTTCTGTATGCTACAGTGCTGTAGAAGTACCTTCTCGAAAAACGACTACTTAACGCTGTAGCCAGAGGCTAGAGCTTTGGAGTATCACTAATATTCCCCTCAAAAAATTTTGCCCAGTGAAGTCGAATATTCATGCACCCCTGAACAATCAAAATGAGTCTTCATCAGTATTCACGATCCTCTGCCATCAACCTGCAAGTTTCCGAATCTTCTCAAAACGCAATTCATTGAGCTTCAAATGATAAAACTTTTGGCATGCCTATTCAACTTGTTCAAATGTTTTGAATCTGTGTCAAGCAAGAAATGTTCCATTGAGTGGAAAGGAACCGAGATCGGACTGCGCAGCATCTGGAGTGTAGATTGGACGCGGCAAGACCTCGACTCTCATGCAATCATCAAACTTCTCCCTAGCTTGTCTGCGATGTGAGCTGTGGCATTACAGTGCTGTCAGTGCGCGCTGGAAGGAATGAAGTGGAATGGGAATACCCGAGGAATGGCTTTTCGAGCAGATCTCGAAGTTTGCAGATTGTTGGCGGAAGACCGTGGATAATGATGGCCTCCGTTTTAAAGGATAATCATTGTTGTTTTCTACTGAATTTATGTGCAGACTTTGAATTTTCAGCGGGTGTAAAGTAATTCTTAACTCAACGTATTAAATCCATAGTTACCTTTAGCGTGCAATAAAGGCCCAGTGGGCCCTCTTCGTTCCGGATGTTCGTTAATCATCATACCATTCCTCTAAAATTTTCGTAAAAGAAGAGGGCTATCGATTTGATTATCTTTGTGAATCGCCTGACTTTACAAGAAATCCTGTCAATTACGAGGCATAAACGAAAAAGAGGTAAGTTTTGAAATTCAAAGCTTTGTATGACGACTACATATGGACGACTATCTACAATCATGCATACTCTACAAGGACTGATTAGTGTACGAAAGCCGGTGGTTAACTGTCGAATAAATTAGTCGATATCATGTCCAAGTGTGTAATTTTGTTATAATAGATTTTCTGCTTTTCTAATTCCTTAATTACATCTCGTTCCAATTTCTGGCTTTTGCTTAGTGCCGCTTTTCTCTGGTAGAGCACCATATGATTCTCGGAAGTTTTTTATGATGGTCCGAAGATCTGAAGTTGTTAACTTTCTAGCACCTGTGTAAAGCCAGCGATATGAGTCAGTATTCTCTAAGCTAAGCTGGCAAAGGGAACTGTGTACTGCAGTGGTTAGTATTGCGGTGTATCACGAAGTTAGATAATGAGCAAAGCTCTGCTACACTTCCCTCCAACTTCCCTACTTGCCAACTTATACTCCTCTGCAATGAATAACTGAACTTTTGGAAACGCCTCAGCTCGGTTATCGCCAAAACTGCAAGATGAATCGTCTCGACTAGCATCCTACGGCATTCGAAAGGAACAAAGAGAAATCCTCAAGCAAGAGCCGAGAGAAAGCGTGAAATATTCAAAGTTCTTTGTGTAATATGATAGCGAGGTGCTATATCGTCGGTGAAAAACAGAACAACACCCGGTCCAGACAGGATTAGACCAGAACACCTTAAGAACCTGCCGCCAGTTCTCATCAACACCCTGGCTCGGCTCTTCACTCGCTACCTGTCAGAATGCAAGGTCCCTATTCAATGGAAAACCAGCAAGACCGTATTGTTGTTCAAAAAGGGAGACCTTCACGACATAGGCAATTATCGCCCAATCTGCTTGCTGTCCGTTGTCTATAAACTCTTTACTCGAGTCATCCTGAACAGGATTGACAGAACACTGGACGAAGGACAGCCATGCGAACAAGCAGGGTTCAGAAAAGGATTTAGTACCATGGACCACATCCACACGATCACAAGACTCATTGAAGTTTCGCGAGAGTACAAACAACCACTCTGTCTCACTTTTATCGATCTGAAAAAAGCCTTCGATTCAGTGGAAACAGAAGCGGTTATAGAGGCTCTGGATAACCAGGGCGTCCATACTCGGTACATAATGATCCTTCGTGAGCTTTATAAAGATTTCACGACCAGAATACCTCCATTCTACAACAATATCATCATTGACGTAAGAAGAGGGGTTCGACAAGGCGATACAATATCGCCAAAACTATTCACTGCCACCCTGCAAAACGTCATGCGAACATTAGAATGGGACGAAATGGGAGTGCAAATTGACGGTCGACAATTAAGCCATCTTCGCTTTGCTGACGATATCGTTCTCATAACACCAAACATCAGCCAAGCGGAACGAATGTTGACTGATTTCGATAACGCCTGTGGAAAGATCGGTCTTCAACTGAATCTAACGAAAACAATGTTCATGAGGAACGGATGGGTTTCTAATGCCCCATTGATGCTCAACGGAACGACAATTTCCGAATGCTTCAGTTACATCTATCTAGGTCGTGAAATCAACATGATGAACGACCTAGCCCCAGAGTTGAGCAGGAGGAAACGAGCGGCTTGGGGAACGTTTAAGAGCATCGAAGATGTAGTGAAGAGGACAAAGAACATCCGACTCCGCGCCCACCTTTTCGACTCGACAATTATCCCTGTCCTAACGTATGCAGCAGAAACCTGGTCGCTACGTAAGCAGGATGAAAGATCACTTGCCGTTATCGAACGCGCAATCGAAAGGTCGATGCTAGGAGTATCTCGTATTTCACAAATGAGACAAAGGATCCGAACTTCCGACCTACGTCAACGATCAAAATCAGAGACGCCGTTCTACACGCCAGGATATCGAAAATAAGGTTGGCCGGACGCGTGATGCACTTCAACGACAACCGATGGACGAGTGCCGTTACCGACTGGATTCCTCGGGACGTCAAGCGCTCTAAAGGAAGACTACCGACTCGTTGGTCCGATTTCTTCACGAAAGCGATGGAAGAAAGATATGATGCTCAGCGAATTCCTAGAGCGAGGAGGACCCACTGGGCTACTCTTGCACGCGATAGGAAAAAATGGAAGAGTTGCTGGTACCCGCTCGAGTCACTCGACGATCAACGGGACGACAGGTGATACAGGTGATGATAGCGAGGAGACGAGAGGAATTCACGAATTACTGTAATACGCACAGCAAACTGTGATGGCGAATCTTATGGTGAAAATAAATCGACAAAAATAGTAAGTTTCTCTGCTAAAAACGGCTGCTGAGTTGACAGAAAGTCAAAAAAGCCACAGTCTGCGGCTGCCCCATTTGGTGTGCAACATGAAGTCCTGCTAGTCAACAGAAAGTCTTCAATATGCCTGATAGCTATTTTCTAGCCATGCACATCTGTTGTTAGCACTTATACAGTGCAAAACACTTGTCGACTTTTCAGCACGCAAGGAACTGGCTGAAAGAAGGACACTGTGCAACTGGAGTAGCTGAATGGCTTAAAAGAAATACCAGGCATATTGAAATTTCAACGTCGCCTTGGTCGAGTGGTTTATCACGGTCATTGCGGCGCGGGGGATAAACCCTCCCCCTTCTCCCAACATTTCCCGACGGTCAACAGCGCACGTCATAAAACGCCACATCCAGCTATCCTCAAGGTTGTATGGGACGTGCTCAACCAGCATGATACGACGTTCAACAAGGATAAGAAACGGAAAAAGAATTGAATGCTAGAAGTACTGGAATCCGCACAGCGAAAAAGGAACACTGTAAAAAGGATCAAAGCATAAAGCAAAAGCATGTTCAAATTTGAGCGGGTTTTCAAAGAATACTCGAAACGAAAGAGATAATATTTCACGACCAGCAGCCAAAAGAATCGAGTGTACAACGCGAGCCGTTCGGTGATCTTTTTATCCAAACGGCATGTGTAAATAGTTCGATGTTGGTTTCCTTATATAGAAATATCTCCCCGCGGAATTGACTGAACCAAAAAGCACCATACAACTGACAATTGACCATAATAGACCATACATGGTTAAAAAAATAACTATCAGACATATGAAATTTGCGTGAGGTCACAGGAAACACTTAAAACCAAAAAATTTTCTTATCTACTTGCATATTTGGATGGCCCGTCTTCACTAACTGTGCGGACCCCAGCACATCTTCCATTTGTCTCGTCTTCTCGAGATTGTCGCCCATGGCTGTCATTTCATTCAAGCATGGGCACTGGTGCGAGCTTCCTACTGTGATCTGCATAATATGGACAGGTACGAATCTAGCTGATGCAAATATAGACATGAGTAAATTTAACGAATTCTTCTAGTGAGTACGTCCGCCCAGCGTGGAGGTGGTCGTCCTCGGGGACGGGTGTGCTCTCGTGGAGTCCACTATGTCGTTCGTTTCGTCCATCTGTCACCTAGTTTTCTCACTATATGACCGACCCATCTGTGCTTCGCTATCGATGTGAATTTTTCAGGATTACGAAGAAAGATTATTCCTAAGATTTGAGCTGCGCAAGTGTTGTGAGTTGAGTGCCGATTGATTTTCAGAAGGCCTCATTCAAGCGCTGTGTTAGTCGTTCATCGCAGTACTCTTAACGTGGTCGAATTATCAGCCTACGTCTCCGCTGCATAATAGAATGCTGGGAGGACTGTTGAATCGAAAAGGTTAGCGAGTAATTTGGAGTCCGTTATTTGGTCGGTGACTTCTTTGAGAGGCCGGAATGCGGCCCACGCTGCTTTCCTTCTTCTGTCAAATCCTCCTTCATGTTGTTTTCCATACTCAGTGAACGACCAAAGTATACATACAAAGAGGTCTTCGTAATCGAAGATCCATCCAGTCTGATATGGTCATCATTGCACCAATGGTTTTTCATGAACTTGATCTTCATACGACTTATGCGTAGTCCGATATTCTTCCCCGCTATGTTAAGTTCCTTGATCATCGTCGCTTCTTCAATAGTGCTTTTTGAAAATAAAACAATCCGCAAAAAAAGGTTTGATAGGAATTTTCTATCAATGCGTATGCCCTTCTCGTCACAATCAAGCGACTTCATTGTCCAATGCAGTGCGGCGGTGAACAGCTTTGGCGATATCGTATCGCTTTGTCGAACCCCTTTCCCTATGGATTTGGTAAGCGGTCGATGAAAGAACTGTATTTTTGTGGTGCAGTTCCGATAGCAGTCTGATAAAGTTCTTATGTAGGACGGATCCACTCCTTGATCGACACGAGCTGACACAACTGCGTTCGTTTCGACGCTATCAAAAGCTTTTTCATAGTCGATGAAAGTTAGGATTAAGAACAGGTGGTGTTCCCGACAAATTTCTATGACTCTCAATACGGCTTGGATTTGACCCAAGCAGCAGAATCCCTGTGGAAATCCTGCTTGCTCAACTGGCTGAGCCTCATTCAAAGTTTGTGATATGAGTAGATGGATGGTCTTCGTAAAAAGCTTGCAAAGTATGCTTAACAAGCAGACTGGACGATAGCTGCAAAGATGGCTTCGGTCTCCCTTTTTGTGGATGATGTCTGTGAGCGTCGTCCTCCACTGGTCCGGAAATTTTTTCTTTTGAAGGTAAGATGTCATATATGCCGCAAGAAGTACATGTAAATCATGGCTTCCAGGTCGCAGCAAAGCGGAAGAGATGTAATCGGGTCCTCGAACCGTGCCTTTTTTCATACTTTCTATCGCGACTCGAACTTTAGAGGGCAGAGTCTGAGCGGTTTATAGTAGTGAGGATTACGTGGTCCGAGACGGAGATGGACACAGAAAAGGTTGGTGTAGTTTTTTCCCGTTATCAATTCCATATCATGGCGGCAAGTTTTCGTGATCCTATCTTTGATCATCAGCGCTGACAGCGGAACACTATAATCACACAGATTCTGACGGCATTTATCCAGACTAGATCTTTCTTGTGCTGCTTCTTAACAGTTTCTTCTGTCGGAACCGACGTATATCCTCCTGCAAAGCTCTTCTGCAGCTGGTATTTGATATCAATCGAGCTGAATGTGTTATATTTGGATCAAGCTTTAGCTTCCTTCGCTTTTTGAGCAACTCCTTCGTGATGGTGGAGATGCGATTGACTCTTCGGGGTTCAGTAGGTGAAGCTAAGTCGGGGAACCTTTTTAGTCCTTCGACAAGGAGCGCTCATAGTCTTCGGTCGGATCATCCATAATCACTCATGGTAGGATAGGATTTCATCTAAAATGTTCTCTGTTCTACGACTTCTTCTTGATTGATGACATGATTTCTTTTCCAGCTTACGGCTGAGTCGTACCTTAGCTCGAAGAAGGCGGTGATAGGACCCAGAACAGAATGATGGCATTACGGTTGTGTCGGGCAGACACCATCTTCTGTTGATAAGTATATGGTCGATTTCCGCATGCGTCCTGCCATTAGGTGACTCCGATGTCCAGCGACGGTGTGCTTTCTTCTGGAAGAGTGAATTTCCGTGGAAGAGACGTGCCACAGACAGAAATCCAGTGAGACTGTTTCCATTTCCGTTTCTTCCACCTAATCCTAATTTTCTAATCCTGTATTCGCTCTCATTAGCCATTCCCGATCTGGCATTTGAATCGCGACAATGAATTTATAATATGTCTTATCATTACGGATAACTTCGTCCAACTGATAATAAAACGCGCCGAGTTTGTGTTCATCAGCTGCGTCGGTTGGTGAATAACAGTTAATGACAGCAATTTTAGTATTACGTTTTAGTTGGAGTCAAAGAACAGCTAGGCGAGGGGAAGGGATTTCGCTTGAGTCGTTGAGATGGGTGATGCACGGATGAACTACCAAGCCTACGCCTCCAACATTTCGTCATGGCACTTTTCTCCGCGAAGTGCGAGCGTGCCGTTGTTCAGCTGACGTATGTCGGTCTTCGTATTTTTCGCTTCTTGTACGGCAATCACGTCTTCATTTTGGAAAATTGACAAGATACAAGTGTTCCATATAAAATGAGTGGTGTCTCTGCATGAACTGTGCAAAATAGAGCTATAAGCGAAAGTAGTTCAAGATGACACTATTTTTGGAAAAGTTAGTGAAGTGAAAAAATTGAAGACTGTAACATTTCGGTGTAACCAGAACTGACACACGATGATAACGAAAAAATAAATTAGAATAAGAAGGAGTTGAATGCCTGTTTGAAAAATTCTTCCGAAGTATTGCCCAGCATCGAGCACTATAAGGAGGTTAAGAACTGCATCTCACTGGTTTTCACATTCCGGGATACTCTCTCCGTCAAAGTGTTGGTGCTTCATGTGGCGCTTAGCAAAAAGCATATTTTCAATAAATTTTTCGTAGAACTATAGATCACCTATACACTTCAGTATTGAATAAGCAGTGATTGGTAAAAATTCGATATGTTGATCAGCGAACCGCCATGAACTCAGTTGATTTTATTTCTATAGGAAGTGTAATATCATTTGTCAACTGTGTTATTTGTACTTGTAAGTGCCAATCGTCGAACGGTTTATTGCCTTCAGCATTCTTTCACCCCGTCACAGAAGTCTTTTGAATACACTATTAAAACTTTTTTCCTCTTGAGAAAGCTTAATATAAAATCGCGTTACTTGAAACTTTTGGCTGTCGCTTCTGTAACATCGTGATCACCTATAGTCATCCGTTCCATTTGATGCATATCTTTCGTTTAATCCTATTTACTTCATAGTGTGTGCTAGTTTTTGGAGGGACTTCAAAAACAATCTTGCAGAGAATGGCAAGCACCAGAAACGCTATAGGGCAAATGCTGCTGATATGTCTCTTCTGGATCGTCGTCCCAGTGCTGGGATGTGGGACACTTCCAGGTGGACAAGGTATCTACTGACACTAATGCTGCTCCCAATGAAGTTGTCGCTTAAATTTGTCACTGTCAACTATTCTCTTAATTGAGCGGGAGCTAAGAGAAAGAAATCGTCTTTCTGTTGAAATTACGCTTTCAAAATATTTAGGCATTTTGGAAATTCACAGTTGCTCATAATTTCTCATTTGTTGCACTCAGGACAGTGTCTATATGTGGGAACTGCTGCATCTCTTCAAATATTTGAAATGCCTTGTGCATGTCTATTCACATTTTTTGAATTTTGGGACACTTGAGGAATGAAATCTAAATCAAGTACATGATTTCAAATCTCTTCCACTGAGAACTTCAAACATCAGTCGCTACCATAAATTTTTCGATGGCTTTTACATGTTCGCAGGAATGGTTATGGCGAACGATACAACTTTGTCAAAGTCATTTGAAGTTTATTTACTACCATTTCTATCATTTGGTGAGGTTATTACCTTGCATACAGTGACTACCAATAGAATAATTCGATTAACTCATTTTCAAGTATCGTATTCGACATATGTAAGCACCCGAAAAAGCGTAAAGGTGTAATAAAGTCAATCTTTAACACTGTAGTCCGTCTTTGCTACGTGCTAACCCAACTTCCATTCGTTCCTCAACCGCGCAATAATCTTCTGTGGTGAAAATGGCTTCCAACATATATCTTTGAGGTGTCAATTCCGTGTTACTAAGACTGCTTTCATCTGTTAATGTACACGCCCAGCTAAAATTGTTCCTGAGAGGCCCGCTCGGTCATTCGCTCATAGTCTACTTCACTGATTTTCTCATCCATCTGCTACCTTTATTCTTAAGAGAACTGAGTAGTGGGCAAAAACATGGCCTCAGACGGGAGTCGAACCCGCGTTTTATCCTATCTAGGGAAGCGCGCTTTACCACTACACCAATTCTTTTAGGAACATATGTAACATCATAACACTACGAAAAAAGCAGTAAAAAATACTAGAATTTCGGAGTATCAGATCTAACAGTGGCTGCTATCTTTATGATATTACGTGACGGAAATATCTGTGCCTCACTATCGACATATATTCCCTTAAATCTCAAACATGAGATACTTTTAAACGTAAGCAGCTTTTTTTAGCTAAAAGTTCTCAGTGTCGTTTAAATTTGACATTACGTCGTTGCAGTTTTCTTACAGTAGTACGCCAGAGTTCTTATCGTGGTTGAGATTTCATCTAAAACCTTCGCTGCACATTAGAGCACTAAGAGCGCCGCTTGAGTCTTCCGACCAGTTGGTAGCGTCATTGAGAGACCCCCCAAATGAGGTAAGTATAACTATAAAACGCTTTTCAAAAAGGGCAGGTTTAGCGAATTCTAACAAGGACCGAAATGCCATCAAATACTCCAGAATGACAGTTAGTACGCGACCGCTTAAATGGCCATTTATGTACAACACAAAGTTAGAGTATGTCCTAGCCTCAGCCCCTACAATTCGTGAATTATTCAGGACAAATATTTCAAATCCCAACATGAATCGCGGGGAGGTGTGCTTCGTAATCACGTCGGATATGAAACACTATATAAAAACTGTGGTGATGTGAGAGGTGCATTCGTAGTTATGTGAGCTAGGAACCGCTAGACTATCTACACATCAGTGGAAAACTCACAAAAGGCGGGGAGTCTGCAAAGTTGTTTTACTGTGGGCGCGATTAGACTCCGAGTTCACCAGTCTTTTTTTTTCTGTTGAAGTAATGAAAGTGCTAGGGGATCAGTTTGTAGAAACCTGATCTTTCGAGACTCTGGAGAAGACAAAACCTCCAGTACGTCAGCTCTTTGAATAAACTGCATTATAAGAATCTCCTCCTTGGCCCACAAAATAACTAGATTATCAAAGCATACTGCAGTCAAGAAATAGTTGGCCAGCAAAGCTTTTACCAGCACCCTGGGTAGGTTTTCTCCAAATTTCTTTTAGATCTGGTGAATCTTTTTGAAGGAAAGCCAAGGTGAATGAGATGTGCTATGAAAAAAGACCCTTGCGACATTGTCGGTCAGAGCTGTGTCTTCAGTTTCTTCTTTATAAGATTTTCACTACATGTGTTATCAATAGGACTAATGAGCAACACTGAAAGTAGTCTGAACTGACGCAATTTTCGAAAAACGTTTAAGAACGATGTGCCACATTCACAGAAGACAAAACGCGTAGAAGTTCTATGAGAAGGGACGCGATGACCCACACGACATTTTGGTCTGCTCGGAGGCTAGCAACTCTACATAGGATAAAGCAGTCATGAATATTATGAGTATCCTCAACCCACAAGCGCAGTGCTTAGGGATCTTCTATCGCCTGCGACAGATTTAAGCAGTGCTACAGATACAATAAAGTTTTCACTGCTGGCAAGAGAACGACTCAGTTGTATACTGACGATACCAGGTAAGAGCAATCGAGTGTACAACCCTATGTGTTAGCTGATATTTTCACCTGACTTGCAGTTTGAAATGTTAACCGTCACCCACTCTTAGTATAGGAGGCTGAGCGCCCCGAGAAGATTGGCAGAGTCTAAGAATATTGCCCGATTAATGAGACAGTGAAGGTCGAAACAGGTTTATCGGGCATGAGCGTGTTTTTAAGAAAATACTCCAAACGAAAGGTTTAATTTATTAGGCTGAACTTGAAGGAAATGACACTTATAGGAAAGGGTTTTTTGCTGATCCTCCTTGTATTTCAATAGATTAGACATTTCAGAATGGTGTCACTGTCTCTGAATATATCCAAAAGTCTACTTAGCTTCGGTGAGGTAGACTGGGTGCAAGAATGTCCTGGAATGTGCAGTGTCCTCTAGAAAAGTTTAGTGTTAAAAGTAATCTTCACTTCACAAGTAAACAACAGATGTCCAGTGGACTATATTCTGTATCATGCCTTGAAGAATTAGATTTGATCTTATTCAAGGCTATAGGAATCAGTCTTTGAAATGTGATACTATAGATCCACTAATTACCGAGTGTTTCAATCGCAATTTGATTCCCAAACAGCCACACTCACAGAGGAGGTGTAAACTCTCAGAGAAACCACATTTCAAATTTCATGCAGCTGCTTCTCTTCCAAGAGTACAAACAATAGTTGTATTGAAGGAAGCGATAAAAAGATCTTTGTTCTTGGGTGAAAAGTTAAGCTAAAAGAAATCTAATTATTCAGAGTCTATAATTTCAAACTTTTCCTTATTTAAAAAAGGGGCACTTAAAGCTTTTATAGCAAGAAACGTGAGCTTCACCGTCGGTGGTTTTACGTTACCGGTACAAATGACATGGACTACTGATCGAAATGTAGCCTCCCGCGTTCCTGGCATCCTACGTAGTGGAGCGGACGTTCGAGCATTCGTTCAACGTCTCATAATGCAATCAGTGAGTTTTTAGAGATAAACAAAAAGAACTATTGCTTTTTTTGATTTTTTCTAGCAAATAATGGAGTATTGCCAAACAAACAATGCGAGATTTTTTCAGGTGTTTGATGTGCTCGAGCGACAAGGTCGTAGCGCAGGTCTCGGAGAACCTGTTTATAGCGGCAATTTTGAACCAACTAACTGTTCAGATTAGTTATCAACCACTACAGTGCCAGATGGTGGCTGTCAATCCAAAGCCAGCTGATCCCCTAATGTGTCAGTGTTACATGCTAATAGAATACCGTAGTTCACCACAATAAAAGTACGCAAAATGTGCACAAGTGATAAATGGTACAAAAGCTCCTTAATATCTCACGGAATCACTTCTGTTAACTGCTAGAGATACTCCGGTTTCGCTTAATTCTTTGAATATTTTTCTTTTCTAAAGTATTCGCATTGTGTTGGCTAAAAATTCTAAAAAGTATCAGTAGTTCTTACTTGTTCAGTGTCTCATTAGAGGAAAGTGCGTTCCCAAAAAATTCTTTTAGATGTGATGATGATGCCAGAGAGCTGTTTCGTCATCGATAATACAGTAACCAGCCTGTGCAAACCAGCAGCGGACGGAAGGTGTATGCTGCTGAATAACTTTGACAATGTGATTCCCGTGCCAGAGCAGCATTTGCGAATTACCGGAACAATCAGTGTGAGATCTTTTGCGTTTTTTCAAAACAACAATAATTCACTTTGTAAATAATGTTCAGACCACCAATATCATCATGGCAATTTGGTCGACGCGCAAATGTGGCAAAGCGTTTTGAATAGAGTGGCCCGAGTCCTAGCGTCAGGCTCGTTTAGGACGAACTTTGCTGGAGTTTTTGCCACTATCAGCGGACGATGAAACAAAATTCAATTTTGAAAATATGTATCATGCCAAATAAAACGTGAGATAAAGCTAACTTATATACCACATCTATCTGGTAGATCTTACCTGCTTATTATCTCAGTCCACATATTTGTGTTTCAACTCATTCACTTTAGTGCACATGCAGTCTGTGTACGACCTTGCTGTTAGAAAGCAGCTCACTTTAATCTTAGGCGGTAATTTGAATAATGGAATACATATTCAGAAAGGCTTTCTTTAACTATATTAGTTAGCTTATCTCCTTGATTATCCAATAGTTTCCATATTGTGATACCCCGCCAGTTTTCTATGTTTACTTCTACAAACACAAGTAGGAACTATATCAGGTGATTACGCTTAGTTTCATAGCCTCTTTCTTCTCAAGACCTAACAGCACGTGTCGCGCAATGATCGCATATCTTGCATCCCACTCATTTGATCATCTATTCTTCATCATCACCTGTCACCTGTCGTCCCGTTGATCGTCGAGTGATTCAAGCGAGCATCAGCAGCACATCTAATTTTCATTATCTCGTGCAAGAGTAGTCCAGTGGGTCCTTCTCACTCTCGGGAATCGCTGAGAACCATATCCTTCTTTTATAGCTTTCTTGAAGAGGAGCAACGGGCCGGGTGTTCTTCTTGTAGAGCGCTTGATATCCCGAGAGAATCCACTTCATAACGGCTCTCATCCACCAGTTGTCGTTGAAGCGCACCACATGCCCAGGCCCACCTTATTTTCGATATCCTGGCGTGAAGAACTGCGTCTTTGACCTTCGATCGCTGACGTAAGTCGGAACTTCGAATCCTTTCTTTCATTTGCGAGATAGAGGATACTCCTCAGCATCGACGTTCCAACTATCCGTTTAATAACAAGTGATCTTTTGTCCTGCTTACGTAGCACCAGGTTTCTTCTGCATATGTTAGGGCAGGGATAATCGTCGAAAAGGCAGGCACGGAGTCGGATGTTATTTGCCCTCGTCATTAAATCTTCGATGCTCTTAAACGTTCACCAAGCCGCTCGTTTCTTCCTGCTCAACACTAAAGCTAGGTCGTTCATCATGTGACCTAGATAGACGTGACTGAAGCATTCGGAGATGTTCGTTCCGCTAAGCATGAACGGGGCATTTGAAACCCATCTGTTCCTCATTAACATCTTTTCTGTTATAAGTAGTTAGAGGCCAATCTTTCCACAGCGTTGTCGGAGTCAACATCCGTTTCCCTTGGCTGATTCTTGGTGTTACGAAGACGATATCATCAGCGATGTGAAGATGGTTTAACTGTCGACCGTCAAGCTACACTCCCATATCGACTCATTCTAATGTTTGCATGACGTTTGTTAGGGTGGTAGGGTGGCAATGGATGATTTTCGGCGAAAATGAATCACCTTGTCGAGCACCTCTTCTTACGTCAATGGTAATATCGTTGTAGAATGACGATATTTTGGTGGTGAAATCTTTATATAACCCACGAACTCTTCAACATATTCTTGAAACTTCGAAGTTCTGCTGCTTTCTGGAAATTTGATGTCCTTTGAAAATGTCGCTGACAGCTAATCAAGTCAGTTTTTTATAAATCGAGAAATAGCCTTACTGAGGTGGTTCAGAAAATTGCTCAAGACAATCTTTATTTGAAAGTGCTGAAATGGTCTTGGTTGAACTTGGAAACGGTTTGTCGATTCCAAACGAGAATGTGAAATTGTGCACATAATTTCAGGTTGAAGAAAGTCGTGTGGGTATGGAACTGCGTTTAATCACTTCCGCCCTGTGAGAGGTGCTTAACCTAGTGTTGCACATTACATCCTGCCAAACATTATCATTTTCAGCCTGATTTCATAACACGAGGACAGTTTTGAAGTTTACCGAATAACGAGCACAAACCGAAAGCGCCAACTGTTGAACTGCTTTACACCAGAAAACAGTGGACAGAGTATCTAATAAAGTAGGAGAAAGTCACCAATAAAAGGGAAACCCAGAGTAGTTGGAAAAAGATGGCTGCTTGCTTTTCTCCATAACAATGAAAGACGAAATTTGATTTAAGGGCTTTATCAATTGCGGATTAGTCACTTCTGCATTCTCTAAAAGTACTGAGGATTCTTGTCATACAAAGAAGAAAAAATTGTTCGAGGGTTCTCCATCATTACCGTCTTCATACAGCTCACAAAATCATTGTGGCTGTCAGTTTCCACACTACACACTTCAGCACTGACATGGATGCAGTCAAGCTGTCATTGAATCTTCATTTTTATCTTAGGCCAGATTTATTCAAACAACTAATGTTTCAGCAGTCTGGCCTTCTTCAGAGCCTGGAAAGATCAAGTTATGCACAATCCAATCAGGCAAACCACTAACCGAACTCAGATTTAGGCCGTATCAAGCGTAAAATTAACTCTCAACACACCGCTTTTTGTGTGTCTTCCACTGAATAATTCAAGTGAGGATCACAAGAGGCAGATCATATGGGCTCGTAATGCACCTCACCTATCAAATTTACGGGCAGTTTCCGATGATATTTTGATAATAATATATCTTACATACTGGTGCATATCACGAGTGATTACGAGGTATTCTCCCTGAGGTCTATAGTTGGCATAGTCGTATTAATCCACAATAGTCTAGAATTTTTCGCACTGATGTTTCATGTTCCCACGCAAGGAAGTTGGCTTCTATGTCAAAATTCCCTCCGCTATGCGTCTGTATCCTATTCGTGCCTAGCCGGGTGTGCTTTAGGGTTACGTTTTTCAGCTCGTCAACACATTTTCCGCCATACGCTTTGCAAGAGATTAGGTAAAATGTTCCCATGCTCATGCAATCACCGTCTCTGTCATTAAAGCATATCTGGCATTCTTTTGTTGTACAGAGACGGCAACTTAAACGGTTGCGAACTAATTGGCAACTTAGAATTTTTAGTGGTAATCCAATAATCGTTACCGATTTCTCTAAACATGCCCTTTTCAAACAACGTTCTATAGCTGTTCCTTGCTTCTTGAAAAGAAAGGAAGGACGAGCTGAATTCTTCTTCCGCTAAAATTCTCGTTCGGCGACATGTTGTTTCCTCTAAACCTAAGCCGAAGAGCTACAAAATCGTCAACTGAATCACCTGCTGTCCCGCTGATCGCAGAGTGATTCGAGCGAGCACCAGCAACACTTCCATTTTTCCCCATCGCGTGTAAGAGTCGCCTAGTGGGTACTCTTCCTCTTCCTAGGAATTCGTTGAGTATCATATCTTTCTTCTAATCTTTTCATGAGGAAAGGACCATCAGGTCGGTGGTCTTCCTGTAAAGCGCTTGATATCCTGAGAAATCCAAGCGATAACGGCTCCCGTCCATCGGTTGTCCGTTGAAGCGCATCATGTGCACGGCCTCCCTACTTTCGATATCCTGGCGTGAAGAACGGCGTCTTTGACCTTCGATCGCTGACGTAAGTCGGAACTTCGAATCCTTTCTCTCAATTGCGAGATACAGGATACTCTCAGCATCGACCTTTCGACTGTGCGTTCAACAACGTCACATGACCTTTCACCCTGCTTACGTAGCGACCAGGTTTCTGCAGCATACTTTGGAGCAGGGATATACGTCAAGTCGAAAAGGTTGGCATGGAGTTCGATGTTCTTTGTCCTCTTCACTACATCTTCGATGCTCTTAAACGTTCTCCAAGCCTCTCGTTTCCTCCTGCTCAACTCTGGAGCTAGGTCATTTATCATGTTAATTTCACTACCTAGATAGACGTAACTGTAACATTCGGAGATGTTTGTTCCGTTGAGCGTGAATGAGGCATTCAAAACCCATCCGCTCCTCATGAACATCGTTTTCGTTTCATTTAGTTGAAGCCAAAACTTTACACAGGCGTTGTCAAAATCGGCCAACATTCGTTACCCTTGGCTAACGCTTGGTGTTATGGGGACGATACCATCAGCGAAGCGAAGGTGGTTTAACTGTCGACCGTCAATTTTCACTCCCATATCGTACCATTCTAATGTTCGCATGACATTTTGGAGGGTGGCAATGAATGATTTCGGCAAAATTGTGTCTCCTTGTCAAATCGCTTTTCTTACGTCGATGGCAATATCATTGTAGAATGACGATATTTTGGTAGTGAAATCTTTATATAGCTTACGAAGGATCGTTACGCACCGAGTAGGGACACCCTGGTTATTCACAGCCTCCAAAAGCTCTTCTGTTTCTACTGAATCAAAGGCTTCCTTCAAATCAATGAAGGTAAGACAGAGCGATAGTTTGTACTCCCGTGAAACTTCAGTGAGTTTCGTGATCGTGTGAATGTGGTCTATGGTACTAAATCCTTTTCGGAACCCTGCTTGTTCGCATGGCTGTCCTTCGTGAAGTGTTCTGCAGTCGTGTTCAGAATGACTCGAGTGAAGAGTTTATAGACAACGGACAGCAGGCAGATTGGGCGATAGTTGCCTATGTTGTGAAAGTCTCCCTTCTTGAATAACAATACGGTCTTGCTGCTCTTCCACTGACTGGGAACCTTGCATTCTGACAGGTAGCGCGTGAAGAGCCGAGCCACAGTGTTGATGAGAACTGAATGTAGATTCTTCAGATATTCTGGTCTAATTCTGTCCGGGCCAGGTGTTGTCCTATTCTTCAACGACAATATAGCATGTCGGATTCGGAAAGTACAACCGGTGGAACAACAGATTCATCCTCATTCAATTTATATGACGGCAAGAGGACATGGCCAGCGAAGAGATCAGAGTAGCAGTGACGGATAATTTTTTTTCCATTGCCTTTTAAGAAGCCGTAAGTGCCCCGTTAGGGCGCCGAAGTGTAATCATCATGGTCTTGGAATTGGCGAAGCTTCACTGTGCTTTACGGATGTTCTTCCTAGCTTTTGCATCTTTTTCGATAACTGCTGCTCGTCTATCTTTGAGATCTTCTTTCATCGGTTCTCTGCAGCGTTACGCAAGTTTGGACGTAAGGTTTCGGTTGCATGTAGCTCGAGAGATTCCACGATGACGTATCAGCTCGAGTGTAAGGAGACAAGCGTCTCTTTGTGACAATAGGATTCTCAATTTTCATAGCACTAATGTGAAGATATTCTTCGAGCCGGCTGCATTCTTCTTCGATGTTGGAGACAAGGGTTTCTTCCCAAGAGCAGACTAATGATTTGAATACATCTGTTTGTGGTAGTTCTAAGACTTCATTGTTTGAGTTTAGCTGATTTCTCTCCTTTTCTTAAAAAGCGGAACGTTACGCGAAGGAGGCGTCGGTCAGATCGTGTAGAACGTAGAGACAGCAGCGACATCGGTAGGGCAAATCCTTTGATTTGCTAAGATGTGGTCTCTTTCGTTATAGCACCCTCCAATGGGAGACTCCCATATCCTCCGTTTAGAGTGAGGCTTTTGATATCGTCAATTACCATAGATAATTTGTGTCATCATGATAAATTCAGACAGCCTCTCGCCCTGTTCATTCCATTTTAACCCATGGGTCCCAATGCGACGTTCTTCAGACGTCCTTCTAGGTCCAATTTTTGCTTCAAAATCTCCAACAACCACCTTGAAGATTGTATGTTCTTCTCTAGAGAGTTTTTCGAGATCCATATAGAAAGCTTCGACTTCGTCTTCGTCATAGCTTGATGTTGGTGGGTAAGCAACGAAGATTGTCAAAGCCGGTATAGAACCGCGTCGTTTCAACCGTAATCGTCCGATAAGGGTCGCTAGTTGTTCGAATGAATTGACGTTCACGGTCCATCTCGACTTGACGAGAACGCCAACGCCACCGACACCTCAGTGATCGCATGTTCCAAGAAACAGTGCTTCTCCGGTGTCATAGACAGCGTGAAAAGGATGGTGCCTTCTCGTCTCAGCCAGGCCAATGACGTCGTACCTTATTCTTCTTGCTTGAATCAACAGATCTTCTATAGCGGATTCGTGAGCAGGTGTTCGTTTACTATAGGTACAGATCGTTATTTTAGTCCGTTTCGATGTTGGCAGCCTAGTTTGATTTTAAGATTTCAGCAGCCTCTCCGCTACCTGGTATCGGAGTAGCAATCGCCCTACCCAGCGCTGCCGTACCGTGGGCTCCTTCAGGGTCAGGGAAATGAGGGCCCACATTTAATGCTGTTTCTAGCATTTTGATGCCCTGCATATAGCTTGACGTGGGGGCTTGGTACTTACGGGTAGCTTGCCAGTCTCTCCCAGAGGAGCGGGATGACCTTAACTGCTGGGGGCGATTTCTAACCACTTTCCATGTACTTCCCATCTGCTTGATTGCAGTCTTTTAGCCAATTTGGCTTGTAGAATTAGGGCTTTGTCAAATAGGCAATGTAGAATCAGTGAACTCACCCCTGAATGTACCTGCGTCTCTGGTAAGCGCACAGTCGCCTTTAGTTCGCGCCTAATTCTCCTGTCCAACCCACCTGGTGACGCGTCACGTGGACTCGCGACTAACCGGGCGGAATACCTCAAAGAGGGGACTCTGTGGTTACAAAATCGTAACCATAAAAATGGCTAAATCCCGAACCAGTTTTGTGAACCCTACTCTCTGATCTCTCCGTGTACACATACTTTGCTGTTCAAAACATGTTTTCCACTAGCGCCTTTTCATGCGTTGCGGATGGGTGGAGAGAGAGGCCATGAACCAAGATATTTTTGCTACTTGTCTTTCGGAACCACTTCGTGATGTAACCATTATCGGATAGATTTATTTGCACTCTAAAAAAAGAGAGTCAATCATCGTCCGATGTCTCACGGATGAATCTAACATACTCTGAGTGTCACGCAACATCCTGAAGCATCTGCCGAATTCCTCTTGAGTGGAGCAGATAATCAAACAGTTATCTGTATACTTATAGAAACGCAATGACCGGAGATCTATCACTGGGGCTTCCACATTCGACATAAAGGCAATAGCTAGGTTAGGCGCCAGTCGGTGCTCCCTTGCCAACCTTCTCACTTGTCTGAAGTAGTTTCGTTATACTTTGATAGATACTTTGAACCATCTAAAGATTGAGCAGTTCAGACACTCCTTTAAAATGGCCAAGAACTGCTGAATGGAGAAGCTTATACGTGTTCACCGCTCTCTGGTGTCGTAGAAGAAGCTCGCGGGTGGCTTGCGATGCAGATCCATTCGACACTTTGGCAGAGAGAGCAGTTGCGTCGAATGACCACATCACGTACGCCTTGTTTTCATGCGCGTTACCTAGGCGGTCCAGGATCATCTGATTGTTCGTCAGATGGACTGGAATATGTCTTAGCAAATGGGATGTTATTAAAGTTCAAAATCGTGTTATCCTATCGGTCTGTCGGCCTACACAGCTGATGACGGGTCTAACTTTGAATCTAGATGGATCATTAGACATGAGATCATCAGTAGATACTAACTTATGTGTTTTTATAAGTAAGTATAAGACGGAACATCTTGATGATTGGGTTTTCAGTTGAGAAATGATCGATGGTTTTGAACCTGCCGCTTTTGCCGTATGGGCCCACTCACTATTTATTTTGCGGTACTTCTTCTAAATTTCTTCTAAGAAGCTGATCGGTAAGGCGAATCGTCTTCAAGATGGTTTTTTCGTTATTTCGCTATCTAACTGTCGAGGAGTCACCATGAGTTTTCCTCACTTGTTAATAGCGTACACTCTCCTTTTTTCCTTATCACCTCTCGAATCTCTTTCATTTCACACTTTTGTAGTTCGTTCAGGTTTGAGTGAAACCTTCTGGCGTGATAGTGAACAAGAATTACGAAAGTTTCGTTCGCAAGTTTCTTGAATTTCCTATCAACTTCCTCGTTGGGATCTTGTTGCTTATAAAACGGCTGAGGAAATGGTGGCAATAGTCGAGCCTCTACTTACTTCTGCTCATTCCTATTGATCCGTTCAGGTCTGGTCCTTTTTACGGAGCTTATCTTGCAGTTCATGTAAATTACATGCAGTCTTACGGAGCGATACCCTAGAAATGGGTTGGGATGGTGAGAAGCTTGGACACAAATTTGAGAGCAAGCGCCCTCCATCAGGGAAGGTCATGCCTACTAATACAGTGACCTTTGAACTTCTTGGTACATTGTCCGCCCTACTGTGACTCGCTTGATCATCGTTAGCGGTGTTCGTATGCCCCCTTAGAATCACGTTATGTGATCTACTCAAAAGGTCATCGTACTTTCCCTGCAAACTAACTTTGCCGTTCAACTTAATGCAGTTACAAAACAATCTGACCCACCATATTCGCCTCCAAAGGTTGCCTTCTACTTACTGAGCACAATATTGCTTCTTCCACGCCCACCTCCTCATCTGGGCGATCATCTTGTCCTGCTTGCTTCGCAAGTAAGCGCGGAGCACTTCCATTTCAATGTCGCGTATTCGGCGACTGTCCTTTACTGCACCAGACGTTACGTGATATGAACCAGTATATCAGACCGTTACTTTCTTAGGTACGGTGCTCAACAAGCCCATGTGATCTCCTTCCAGTGATCTCCACTTGAATTATTCAGTAGAAGACATATAAAAAAGTGGTGAGTGTACTGAAAGTGAGTTAGTGCTTGATGCGATTGGAATCTAAGGCCGGTGATTTTTTCTAAAAGAGAAATGAAGGTGTTTGACTGATTGAATTGCGAACGGTTTCATCTTTGCAGGCTCTGAAAAAGGCGAACTGCCGAAGCGTCAGCTACATGAATAAATACAATTATAGCACCACTTGTCTGACCTAAGAAAATAAAGAATTATTGAAGCATGCCGAGGTTACAAGATGGTCTTCCTTAAGCCTTAACTACGGGAGCTTGACTATGAGATATTACTTTATAGTGGACGGTTTTCAGTCTTCCATGAAGAATCAGTAAAAAGAAGTTGTAAACTTGGTACTTTAGGAACTCAGACTACTCATAAAATATGCGCAGTGAATGAAATCGATATCACTATAGAATACATGGACATCTCAACCGATAGCGTAAGTAGATTTTTTTGATGAGTCGAATTTTCATTTCGGCCCTCTTTATTCAACGATTCCAATATGACGTCATGGAAAGGCCAGGTTTCTTGTACTGGGTAAAATTACATTCTGACTATGATCTTCATAATCTGTAATTATTGAACATCTTTAAAAAACATTTCTCCATATCACAGTTATCAAAGCATTCAACTGTATTTCGAAAACGGCTGCACCTCACAACCGGAGCTCTCTCTTATCGGTCAGTCATTCAACAGCTTGGAGTAAAACAAGAATTTACATCGATTTCTGATTCAAAGACCTTTTCACAACTTGTGATAGATCAGAAAAACGAGGTTCTCTTTCGCCAGCAATAATAAACATAGTAGCCAGAAAAAATCACCGAATGTTTGCGAACATATATCCTAGAAACGCTTCTTCAGGAGTTTTTTGCAAAGAGGATGCCTTTTTCAGACGACCACATTTTTTTAGAAAAGAAGAAAAAGCTAAAATCAGAAGACATCAAGAGTCTCTTGAGGTGAGATCATTATCAGAATTCACACGTTCACGAACAGATGTTACATTTCCAATTATCCATATAAACTTCTATTACAGATAGTAAAAGTAGAACCGCAGTATTTGACAAAAGCTCGTTCTTCTCTAATTTTTGTAAATAACAAAATGAAAGCGACAACTAATAGCGATAGGTGATCTACGAACGACCAATGGAAGGTGACACAGCTTTTGCAGGTGTTACAGGTAGTGATTATCTCACTTCATAAGGGATTCGACATCAACTGCAAGAATTTTATGTCGGGGTAGCCGTCAGTCTAACAACTAAACTGAAGTGGTGTACTCTATAAGTCACTAGTAATTGGTTCCATCAAAGTTGTAACTTTTCTAATTAAGGCTGTTCGTTCGGCCAAACGCCGATCTGGCTGGTGTTTGAAAACTCAGTTGGAAGCGAATCAGTTGACGGTAACTTTGCCAAGGACTGGAAAACATGCAGAGAATGTATGAGGTCAGTGGTCTTATTCTATTTTACTCCTAATAATTTGTAAGCAATTTGAAACATTTCTGCACTTGCATTAACTTAGTGAATAAAGTTGAAAAAACTCGACGAACTTTTTTTTGCTGTTTTCTGCTGTGAAATAATAACGGAAACATGTTTGTTTCTATATTCAGGTAAGTGTTTACACTGGGAACCGGCAGGTCACCTTGAAACAAACGATCTTAGCAAGGTGTGAGAGCAGTTCAGTAAAATTTGTTTGCTTCAGGAGCTCACTGGGAGTCCTTTTTTGTCCTAGGACTTTTACAGAGCTTTCTGATTATCGAAAAGGTGATCCTTTGTTATTGAGACGCACTATGCGTCTAGCCTACATGATTTTCATAATCCGCTTTGAACGAATTCTAATCTTTTTTTACATAGATCAGAACGACAAGAACCCTCTTTTGTGTGCGCGGTAGAGGACGCTACTAATATCGTTCTGTACGCTGTGCAGCCACCAGGGAGTGGTTATTATTTTTCCTGCACAACGTTATCTGGATCGAAGTGATCCGTTTCTTGATTCTATCCACTAATCCAAATTTCTAGTATTTCTTCCGCATTTTTCACAGTATATGATGTTTCATATATACCCAAGAGAAATGAGTGGTGAGCAAAAATACGACCTCAAACGTGAGTTGAACCCGTGTTTCATCCACACCGAGGAGGCGTCCTACCATTTGGAATAAAAAATTACCATGAAAAAATTGGGGTATTACCTATCACTATGGCAGTCAGCTCAACTGGGTTTATAAAGCAAAATCGCATACCCGACCAAACCTGTTAAAGGTTGGTGACTGACAGCTAACATAGAAATGTTGAAGAATGAGCGGTGGTGTAGAGATAGCACGCGTCCCTGGTATGAGTGAAAGGCGGGTTCGACTTTCGTCTGATGTCGTATTTTTGCTCGCCACTTAATTCTCTTAGGTACCTATTCACTACATCGTCGACGTGTTTGAGACGCATCCTGGAAATTTTGCTCTTTTAGGATTTCGATACCATGTATTTTTTGACGTAGATACGGTTAACGGCATTTTCTAGTTGTTTATTTTTACTGACATAAACAGCAAATTCGACAGTTTGTACGGAATTCACCTAAAGAGCAGCAGTCTCTCCCGCAGTGTAAAAATTTACAAGCGCTCGTTTACTCTAAATTGGGAACTCGAATGTATCTCAATTAATACGTCTGTGTAAATAAAAAATGGGATGTGCCCAACATAGGCACAGCAGAAATCTAAAGGCTTTTTTTCGCGTATTTGAGTGTCAGGGAATACTGTTTCGATTTCAGCTTGCATTTAACTCAATGCTTGTGCAGACCGACCAGTGATTTCCTTGAGAGAACTATGTGAAGGAATATTGAGATAACAAGTTGATCTTCTATACTTAAGCAGAATAATGAGATTCTCTCACTTGTGATGTAAAAAATTTCGTGAAGGATTCACTTTGAGTTGTGGATAAATCCATTAGATTCGAAGTACACAATAGGAAAATTCTAAGGGAGTGGAATGACGTTCAGATCATTCAAATGTTTTCCCCTGTTCTGAAAAAAAGAAGAAGATTCCTAAAACGTGGTCTCCTCGTCATATCTCCACTAAATAGGTAGTGCCATGTCCTCTGTGCTAGAGATCCTGTCCAAAATTTACGAATTCAGATGTGCACTTCGCTCACCTTTTTCGATGACCAACAATGTATGGTAAATATGGAGGATGACGGTGTGAATCTTCATAAGCCGCCCCATGGTGAATACACGGCTCGCACCGACTTGAAATTTTGCTACCCACATTCGAAAAGATACTTTGTCGTTTGGAGCGTAGCTCACAAGCCTTTGAATTCAATGATAGTCGTAATAAGTTGTCCTCCAGAGTCGAAAGAAAATTTGGATCATAAATCAGAAAAGCCTATACCGTCTCAGTGATTCTACTTGAAATGTTACTTTCACTAACGAATTTAGCTACCAGATTCCTTCTTGCGCAGCGGATATGTAGCTTGAGTATGCGATATTTCCTTGTAGTGAACAATTTTTCACTTTTCGTAGAGAATCAGTAAGAAAAGCTGTAAATTTGGCTGTTTAGAAACTCAGACTATACTTAAATAAAGCGCAATGGAAATGGAATTAATATTATTATTACTTTAATGAACGTCTTCGTCGATAGTATGAGAAGATTGTTTCGGTGATTCAAATTTTTATTTCCCAATATTGGAGAATGCTGTGCAAAAACGTTTGCGTCAGCCGGGATTCGAATCCAGATCTCACTCTTTCCGGGAGCGTATGCTAACCGTTGCACCATCGACGCTCGTTATTGGATTTATTGAAACAACATAACATTGCAAGTGGCAGCCAAATAGAAATGATTTCTCATTGATCATTTTTACCCAAAATCTTTCAGCAAAAGTGGGTTCGATGTTGATAGTGACGGCTCCGCCAGACCGCAGACGGTTGGCTGTTGACAGATAACGCGTTGTACCGTAAAAACAGTGCTGTGCAAGACGAGCCTCGGTTTAGCATACGCTCCCTGAAAGAGTGAGATCTGGGTTTGATTCCCGGCTGACGCAAACGTTTTTGCACAGCACTCTTTATTATTGAGTATATTGAAACAACACAAGTACCGCAAGTGGCGGTAGAATAAAAATGATTTTGAATTTTTATTTTGGTCCGTTTTCATTGAACGATCCCAGTTCGATGTTACAGCAAACGTAGGTGCTTGTATCGGCTAAGATTACATTCTGACTCTAACCTTTGTAATGTGAAATCATTGAACATTTTAGAA
Organism: Parelaphostrongylus tenuis; assembly: GCA_019055375.1. NCBI lineage: Eukaryota > Metazoa > Nematoda > Chromadorea > Rhabditida > Metastrongylidae > Parelaphostrongylus > Parelaphostrongylus tenuis. The sequence goes on from JAHQIW010004752.1 coordinate 645,534, forward strand.
AATATTTCTCCACATCACAGTCGTTTGGACTTCATTTCATTTAGGGATTACTCTGTTAAGGTAGGATAACCATAGATAACATTCTTGTAAGACAGGAATAAGGATTTTTCATGATTCAGGTTGAGCCTCGAGAGAGATCTTCTGGACTCCCAGTGGGTTACGGCAGTCTGAAACTTTGCGTTGAACCTGCGTCCTGAGTAGTGATTACGCATACAAGGTGAAAAGGATGTTTACCTCGAGCAATTTTATATTACTGAGAATCATGCAATTCATTGGTAGTCAATCAAGTGAAAACTATTTTTTGAATTCTTTTTGAAACTGGGCACTTTTTGGAACTCTCTCCTAATCTTTTATCTGAACAATGATCCTTCGCTAATAATTTACCAATTGTTAGGTTATCACTGTCATAACAGATGAATATGTAAGCCTATGCTACATTTTTCTCTACCATTTTTCTGTTATACTACGCTGGACATCCTCAGCTGATTCCAACCTGTTTGTAAACCTGCGAATGCTTTACGGCAGCATTATACCAGTTTTATTGTATTATTTTGCGACAAGTGATATATTGCATTACTTTTACTCTTACTGGTAACCAGTAATCAACCCCACTACAGTCAGTGGTGCTCACCATCCTGCAAGGTGTGTGTTCTCTGAACTCGGAAGATTCGCTTTCTGGCCCAGTTAGTTTTGAGGCTTCTGTTCCAGCAATCAGAACTTTAACTATATCAGAACAGAACTATCAGAGAAGTACTTCGTAAACGGCTACACCTCGCAACCCGAGCTCTTTCCTGTCGGTTAGTCATTCAATATTTCGCAATAGAGCAAGGAATTAGACCGATTTCTGATGCAAACTTTTTTTTCACAGCTTGTAATAGATGAGTGGAAACAAGGTTTTCTTCTGCCGACGATAAGTAACGCATTAACCAGAAAAAAGGAAAGAGTAAAGTTGCTAGCTCTTAAGATCTTCAGCGCTTTAATTTTTATATAGAAGATGTTTAGTTATTGAGATCATCCTAATTCTTATTTTGAAAAGTTTCGCAAGTATCAACCGAATATCGAAGAAGTCGCAGAAGTTGAAACCGTTATCTGTGAAAACACTTTAGATCAACCCGATAAAACTGCGAAAACATCTTTTCAAACAGAGCCGGCATGTTTTTCTTCAACATCTATTCTGATCATACTCAAATATTCCACTTCAATCTTTTCAGGTCGGGAGCCGCATTTGTGAGGAAATAAAGTTATAGAATTTTGTGAGTGTATTTTGCTTCGGCGGCTGCCATCCGATTACCGCTTCTTCACCTATACATAAAGAAATGGAACTATAAATCACCCTGATAAAAGTTTGTACAAAATGAAAACTGTCATAAAACCGCGTCTGACGTGGTATCAGAGATTCAGAACGAAGTGAAAGAGTGATGTGGAGAAGTTTTAAAAGCTCTGCTATTTTTGTACCACAAGGCGAAGAGAAAAACCTTGATGTTCGGTAGATTCTCACTTTTCTAGTCTTATATTGGCTGTGTTCTGTCATACCTGTTCTTCCGTCTAGTTATAAACATAGTTGGGTGAACACACTTTTATTCTAATCTTACTGAGCTCTATTTTGAAAAATTATAACTCAACTTATGCATAGATTTCGCAGCTTATGCTTTGTATAAATTTTATTCAAACAAGATAAAAAAAATAAATTGTTGGGCACTTCTTGATGCACGTACCTACGCATTCTTTTGCACATAGCAAATGATATGAAAGCTGATTGAAATTACATTCATATCCATGGTCGAGCGCATTGCCCAAGCTCACGTTCATGCTCATAAATGCCTATGGTATCTGTTAGTCTGCTGCTTCACTTATGAAGACAAGACTTTTGACTGATTTCATCAATACAGATTGAAGATCGATCCATCAAGTGAAAATTGTATGACACGTCATCAACGTAGAAATCGACAGTCAAGCTGATTCTACGTCTTTGTAATCACTGCATTTTGATCAACATGGAACAATATCTTAGGAATAAAAGCAATCGTCTGTTTGTCCTTGCAAAAAAATTTAGTAGTTAACTGCACCCAATGAGCAGGACATAAACAGCAATAAGTATGATCCTCATTCCCACCCCGAAAGAGCTCCTGGTACGGCAGCGTCAGGTAGGACGAGTACGGAGAGGCTGTTAAAATCTCAGAGCCGTACCAGGCTGCCAAAAGGGATCCGCTGTAGGAGACCTATTGATTAAGCAAGAAGGATAAGGTACGATGTCATTGGCCTGGCTGAGACGAAAGGACGCCATCTTTTCACGCTGTTTATGACACCGGAGAAGAACTGTTTCTTGATCATGTGGCAGCAGAGGTTTCGGCAGCGTTGACGTCCTCGCGAAATCGAATTTGACTGTGACTATCGATTTGTTGAACATCTAACAGCCCGTATGGGACGATTGCGGTTGAAACCATGTGGATCTATGCCGGCTTTGACCATCTTCTCGCTGCTAACGCACCAACATCAAGTCATAACGAAGACGAAGTTGAAGCGTTCTACATGGACCTCGAAAATTTCTTCAGAGAAGCTCATAAAATCTTCGAGATCATTCAAGGTCATTCTCGGGGATTTTAATGCAAAAATTAGGCCAAGAAGAACGTTTGAAGAACGTCACATTGGGACTCACGGACTAGAATGGATTGAACAGGGTGAGAGGCTATCTGAATTTATCGCGACGACCCAAACCATCCATGGTAACTCGCAATTCCAAAAGCCTCTCTCTCAGCGATGGACGTGGGAGTCTCCCAATGGAGAGTACCACAACGAAATAGATCACATCGTAGTAAATCGAAGGTTTTGCCTGATCGATGTCGCTGTTGTTCCAAAGTTCTACACGGGATCGACCATCGCCTCCTTCGCGCAACTTTCCTTTTTTCGAGGACAGGAGAGAAAGCCGCTAAATTCAAACAATGAAGTCCCAGAACAACTATAAACTGGGATGTATTCAAATCATTAATCGGCTCTTGGGAGGATACCGCTGTCGACAACATCGACGAAGAATACGATCGACTCGTTGAATATCTTCATGTTAGCGCTATGTAAGCCGAGAGTCCTAAGGTCACGAAGAGACGCTTGTCTTAGCAGTCACTTGAGCTGATACATCAATGTGGAGTAGCACGAGCTACATGCAATCGAAACCTTACGTCCGAACTTGCAAAACGCTGCAGAGAAGCGACAAAAGAAGACCTCAAAGAGAGAAGAGCAGCAGTTATGGCAGAAGCTGCAGAAGCTGGGAAGAGCATTTGCAAAGCCCAGCGAGGCTTCTCCAACTATTAGACCAAGATGATTGCACTCCGATACCCTGACGGGGCACTTACAGCTTTGAGAGGGGCTATGGAGAAAGTCATCCACCAATACTACTCGGATCTCTTCGCTAGCCATGTCATCATACCGTCACTAAACTGAAAGAAGATGAATATGTTGTTTCACAGGTCCTCCCTTCCGAAATTCGACATGCTATGTCGTCGGTGAAGAACAGAACAACACCCAGGCCAGACAGGATTTGATCAGAACACCTAAAGAGCCTACCGCCAGTTCCCATCAACACTCTAGCTCGGCTCTTTACTCGCTACCTGTCAGAATGCAAGGTTCCCATTCAACGGAAAACCGGCAAGGCCGTGTTGTTGTTCAAAAAGTGAGACGATCACAACATAGGCAACTATCGCCCATTCTGCTTGCTGTCAGTTGTCTATAGATCTTCACTGGAGTCATTCTGAACAGGATTGACAGAACACTGGACGAAGAACAGCCATGCGAACAAGCAGGGATCCGAAAGGGAATTAGTACCATAGACCACATCCACACGATAACAAGACTCATCGAAGTTTCACGAGAGTACAAACAACCGCGCTGTCTCACTTTCACCTCTGAAGAAAGCCTTTGATTCAGTGGAAACAGAAGCGGTTATAGAGGCTTTGGATAACCAGGGCGTCCCTACTCGGTGCATAATGATCCTTCGTGAGCTTTATGAAGATTTCACGACCAGAATATCTCCATTCTACATTAAAACCACCATTGACGTAAGAAGAGGAGTTCGACAAGGCGATACAATTTTGCCAAAACTATTCAGTGCCATCCTCCAAAACGTCATGCGAACATAGAATAGGACGACATATTAGTGAGAAATTGACGGTCGACAATTAAACTTTTCGCTTTGCTGATGATATCGTCCTCATAACACCAAACATCAGCCAAGCGGAACGAATTTTGACCGATTTCGACAACGCCTGTGTAAATGATTGGTCTTCAACCAAATCTAACGAAAACGATGTTCATGAGGAAACGGACGAGTTTTAATACTCCATTCACGCTCAGTGGAACGACAATCTCCGAGTGCTCCAGTTACGTCTATCTAGGTCGTGAATTCAACATGATGAACAACCTAGCCCCAGGGTTGAGCAGGAGGAAACGAGCGGCTTGTGGAACATATGGAGCATCGAAGTTGTAGTGAAGAGGAACAAAGAACATCCGACTCCGTGCCCACCTTTAGACTCGGCGATTATCCTTGCCCTAACGTATGTAGCAGAAACATGGTTGCTATGCAAGCAAAGATGATTTGGCGTTATTGAACGCGCAGTCGAAAGATCTATGCTAGGTGTATTCCGTATCTCGCAATCAAGAGAAAGGATCCGAATCTAAGATCAAAGACGCTGTTCTACACTCCAGGATATCGATAGTAAGGCGAGCCGGACACATGATGCGCTTCAACGACAACCGATGGACGAGAGCCGTTACCGACTGGATTCCTCGGAACATTAGGCGCTCTACAGGAAAACCACCGACACGTTGGTCCTGTTTTTTCACGAAAGCTGTAGAAGAAAGATGGATGCTCAGCGAATCCCTAGAGCGAAGAGGATCCACTGAGCTGCTCTTGCACGCAATAGGTAAGAATGAAAGTGATGCTGGTACCCGTTCGAGTCACTCGACAGCCAACGGAACGACAGGTGATACAGATGCGAAAAAAATTTTGAGACTGATCGTGAGTATCTTTTTGCTCTTATAGCACCCTATAGAGATTTTCGGAACAAAGATATAATTTAAGAAGCACCATGATTTATGTAATCAAACAGCTACTATACTTTGAATGAAAAGCTATTCACCTTTCCAATCCGAGCGAGCAAAGAAAATCAAATGTGAAACAAATTTCATTTTTTATCGCTACATCGCAGTTAAAAAATTTTTCTCAAATGCAGGTAAAGTATCGTAATTGCCGAGATGTAAGCTACCGAAATTTCACTGAAAGTCTGGAGAAAAACCTTCTTCAGCAAAAAAGTATGGTCCATAAGAGTTTTTTTACGCTGTGTTAGCGATGACGCGGCATCGCATGCAATGTGAAACATCATTGTTGACGAACTATTCATTATTTTCTAATTGTCAGTCTCTGTAATGACTTTTGAGGGAGCCGTGGCCGAGTGGTGGTGATGCACGTCGTTGCGCGCGTGGCTTCACCCTCCCCCTCTCCGGCAATCAACAGCAATACCTTATGGGACGCCCCAGCAAGGCTATCCTCGAGACTGCCAGGAGACTTGCTCAACTAGTATTCTACGCCGTTCATGAAGAAGAAGAAAAGCAAACTGAATGCTAGAAGTACTGGAATCCGCTCGTTGAAAAAAAAAACACTGTGATGACTGATCAAATAAAGTGCTGAAGTGCTAAGTGGTGACTTTTGAGTACTGTATATCATAGAATATATCGGAACTAATAGATTTGTTCGATAATATTCTTTGTGCAACTGATTACAATTGAGAGGATGCCAACACTTGTACAATTGCGTAGTGTGATGGAGCTTTTGGTCACACATAAGAGTTATATTTTCTTAAAAGCATACGGATGTGTAGAGGAAATCATGAAGTACCGAAGTATTACGAAAAGTTTACAATTATTTCCATAGTTGAGAAAAACCCTAAAATAACAAAAATTTCGCGTCCGCTGCAAATCGTATTACTCGCGGCGATTTCTACTGTGTCCTGAATAGGTTAAAGTGACAAAGGTATCAAGAGCGATAGCTTCACTGGTTCTTTTTGTATTGCCAGTTTTTTGAACCGCAGTCCGTCAAAGCGAGTTGAACTCCTGTTGTTTTCAAGGAACTTCGTCTTGCCATTATGATGATGTTCCAGCTTGCCGTTCCTTGCATTGAAAATGCCTAGTGAACGTCGACTCCATTCTTCTTGAGAAGTACTATCACTTAAATACATCTCTCCTACAGTGGTAGAGAAGAAGAACTCCTCACAGACGACACTGAATATAGGAAATGAACTTTTCAAAAAACTAATGAAGTGGATATCAGGAGGGCCATAGTATTTCTGTGCAGGCACTGGCAAGTATAAGAGCCGTCATAATGCTAAAGTGCAGCTCAATAGAGGTACAAAACGAGTATAACACGTTTTCAAGAATTTTTGCTGCTGTGTTATCTAAACATTGAACAGCATGAGAAGGCAGTTGAGTCATGCATGTAATCATGCTTTAAACATTGGGTAACTCGGTGATTTTCATAACACTGGACCTTGAATCGCTTTAAGCTAACTTTCAGTTCATTTAATGTAAAAATGTACAATTCAAGCTGTTTGAATATAGACAGATAGTGTTTAGAAGGAATTCCTGCATACGCAGCTCCTGGACCATGTTCTGGTAAATAATTTGCATGTGGTGAATTTATTTATTTAGCTTTCTTGAGATGAATTTCTACCAATACATCTGTGCCGTTTGAATTTGCCAGCGCCTAATCTATAAAATATTCAAAAGATTTCCGGAGATTTTTATTCTGCACAGCTAGAGGTTCATGTTGGAGTTATCGTATGCAACATTCTCGAGCAGGTTATGAGAATTGGGTGAAGATGCCATGACATGTGAAACTGCGCAGCCCGAAATTTTTTCTGTAGTATGGTCGAAGGCGCTCAACGACACTTACTTGTAGAAAAACATTTTCTCCAGTGATTTGATTCTATCTAGGTCGGAATCCATCAAATGTAACTGTCTAAGTCGACTGTTTTTGTTGGTGTCGTGCTATGTGAACTCCGGATAAAACCATCCTTCTTCCACATTAGATCATTCGCTCAAAAGTTTTGTCTCCATAAGTGAAGCAAGATCAGCAGACTCGTGGGAGATAATTTGATCACAGCTTAGTTTTATTAATGCTCGAAAGAATAAGCGAGCATGTGCATCATAGCGTGCTTAGTAAATCACTTCACTCTTTTTCTTGGAGAAAAACAAATTACATAAGCACATGCAAGTACAATCAAGGACTTTTGAGCATTGTATGTCATGAAATATTTTAGAACTAATAGATTTGTATGATAATATTCTTTGTTACATTTGGGATGATGCCAACATTTGTACAACTGCGTAGTGTGAGAGAGCTTTTGGTCACACATAAGAGTTATATTTTCATCAAAAGCATAAAGATGTATAGAGGAAATCATGAAGTAGCAAAGCATTACGGAAAATTTGCAATTATTCCTGTAATGGAGAAAAACTCTAAAACAACAAAAATTTAGCGTCAACTTTTTTTTAATTTAGCAAAGATTGGCCCATGGAGAAGGATAATGCTTATAAATTATTATGCAAATGGTAATTAGTAAAGCTAGGTTTAGCCCGAATATTTACGAAATAAGTTTAAATCTTTAGAGGAGATGAAGAAATAGCCAAGATAGTAATAAAAGGCTAAAAGATCACCAAATGTATATGCATTTCTTGCACTTTTTTCGTAGCGAAAATTTTTGAAGGCCATCTGATTATCTGAAACCGCAGTTCTCAAATCTTCCGCAATTAGAACTGCCACTCTCAGGCGCAAATTTCTACTGCTCTTATAACAGCCAAGAATATTAGAGTAACTTTTGATTTTATTATCCATGTAACAGCTGGAAAATGGTATATTGGTCAGCTTCCAGTTCAGTATGTAATAAAAAAGGTCACAACTTATTTTTTCATATATATAATGCCTAGAGCACATGTGGCGCAGTGGTTAGAGGTGCCCTGCGTCGCACACGAGGTCGGTGGTTCGATCTCGCTCATGGCTCACCAAGCCATCCATCCCTCCGAAGTCGGTAAATTGGTACCAGACAGGTCTCAGACTTGTCTGGGAGGATGAGCAGCACTGACTCGGTTCAGCGGGAGGCCTCCGCGAGTCAATGTAAGGGCCAGATGTGCATTCAATCACCTCAAACGAAGTTAAAAATTGAAGTCGAATGCATGGCGCATCCCTCAGGGATTGATCAACGCCGAGAGCTTTATCTTTTATCCTTTTATATAATGCCTAACCTTAAATTGGCAAATTAAACTGTTTTGATATGATTGAAATAAATATCAGTAAAGTGAGATGAACAGAAATTTCAGGAAAAATACGAAAATAATCACGATAATATGGTAAAGTACAACACAGAGTTTGGACGACTTTAGCCAAAAACAGTCAACTCGGAGACCAAAGGAGTCACTATATGATTACTATACAAAATTGCCATTATGCAGAACTTGTCGGCAGTAATAATTAAAACAACAGATTCTTGGCAAGTTTACAGAATACCTTGAGAGACACGCCCTTCATCAGAGCGTTAAAAGAGTGGACGACCAAGCGTGCAAAACAGAGGATCGTCTAGAACTTGTGAAGGATTATGTTACCGAGGAGATACAAATAAGAAATCAAAGCAGAAAAAGACTTGATGATTGCGCTAGAGAATTTACATGCGAGTGATATAAAGCTCACTTATTAGCTTCAACCGCTCACGCAAGGAATGCCCTTTGCGTTTACTGCAATGAATTAAATCACAAGTTGAGCAACTACACCGATATAGAAAGATATCGAAAGGAGTAAAGCTTACTAAAACGTGTGACCTCTTCTACACACACTAACTACCCGTTTGAAAAAGAGAATCGTTTTAAAATCTCAGTAATCATAGACACGTGTATTTTGTCATTCTCTTCCGTAATAACTGAATGTAGCTTATTTATTGGAAGAGAATCCTAACCATCTATCCCGTACTTCCCAGCAGCTTGATTGTAGGCTTTTGCACAATCTGACTCGCAGAAAAGAAGCCATGTCAAACTAACGCTACAAAATAGGAAGTTCATTTTTCGAATCCACCTGCATCTCAATGAAACACATGATTGCCTTTTTTTCGCGTTTGATTTCCAAATCCGCATCCTAGGGGCGCGTTACGCACTCTCACAACTAACCGGGCAAAGATTACTTTATTGAGAATAGCCTGTAGAATCGATTCAAGCACTTCTTGAAGACATAAAACTGCATGTACTTTACATATATATATATATATATACATATATTTACTTTGATTGATCCGTCTCACAATTTTACTTTTTTACCATGCGCATCCCAATTCTGCTAGCATTCAATTGTTTTTCTTCATCTTGAACCTCGCGAAACAGCGACTGAGCGCGTTTCTTTGCAGTCTCGACGATAGCTTAGCCGTGGATTTCCATAGAGGCGTTCGTTGTTGACTACCGGAGAATGTTGGAGAATGAAGATCAGCCGCGCCTCAGAGTGGAAGAAGATGTAATCATCGAGAAAACTTGACGGAACACGCTACTGACGCAGTAGAGCGATCTATGTGATTACAATAACTGCATCCTGGTTTAAATAGAGCCACACTGCAAGACAATAATCGCGTTTAACAGGTAACGATCTGCTTGAAATGCATGAGTCTGCTCTTATGGTTGACGGTAACCGATACACATAGCATCTTTTTCGAACTTGTCGCTTATGTTGACTAATAACTCAACGACTACTCTCGTCTTCACTCCGAAAACCCCGACTGAAGTCTTCCATTAGCAATATATGTTCAGAAAATTAGTAGTTTGGTCATTAATCACATACATCTATAATAGTGACCTCTTCATGAACCAATCCGAAATTATTGTCTTAGCCGGAAATGACCTTTGCCAAAAGTTGTATAGTGATTCTAGACTTCCACTACTACATTGCTGATACATAGTGCGTTTTGATTTATGCTTAGACGTTCTGCAGCTAAGTAAAGTTACCTTTTTATAGATAAATGTGAGAACACTATTTCAGTTTGAATGTTTTCCAGGCTCCAGTTACCTTGTGCAGTGTTCTTCATAAACGGTTGCAAAGTTCCGCACTGAGTGTTTCTCAATAACACTGCGGAAGTTCATAGCAATACAGTTTCATTAGTCACACTTGCCCTATTTTGCATTATTTGCCAGAAAATGCCTCAATATTGCGGAAGTATAAAACTGCACGGTTTCATTAGTCACACTTTCCCTAGTTTCCATTATTTACCAGGAAATTCATCAATAATGCAAGCAGTTCATTCCACATATCTCTAGCAGCACACGATGAAATTTCTTGAAAAAACATGATAATTTTGACGAGTGAACCCCATCAAATGCAAATTGAGCGGCTCTATACTTGTATTTTCACTTTTGTTGAAAAAACATGAGATCTAGGTTTTTATGGAAAATGGATTGAAGGCAACGGAAACGTAGAGCACATTCAACTCAGAACTGTCGGGATCAGTGTGTCTACAGTGCCAAAGATGACATGAAGGCATATTTTGATTGCTCTATCAAAAGTTGTCAAAACCTCTTAAGCGGCATTTCTCAACTATACAGAAGAACTGCTTTAAAAGGGCACCAACAACATTCTTTATTTATCAGGGTCTTGAAGGTAAACTCAAAAGAAGCTTGAAGAACTCCTGCGATTAGGTCCTGTAGTTAATGGCTTGCGTTGGAACAGCAAGCAGACAGATGTTAAATCACTTGAATTTTTTCAAGCTGCTGCTCTTTCCCTTGAAGAGATCATTCATAATTCTTTATGCCTCGTTGGAAACACAGACACATTCCGTTTTTCTTCGTGTCGTATATCTACAAAAGAGCAAATAAGTATGAGGATTACATCTTCAAAAGTAGCCTGGTTTGGCAAAACGCACTACATGCTGGGGTATTACGTGAGAATCTTCTACCTCTCTGATCCGCTATCAACCGCAAATGTCTGCAAGTAATGTAATAAACATTTTTTAAGCCGTAAAAAACAGGCTATCAAGAGTACTGCCAGACGGAGAAGTGGTCAAAGCTGGAAAAGTGAAAAGTGAGATGTCAACTTGATTCATATTCAATAGAATATTCATCACCGCTAAGAAAAATAGAGTTACTTTCATTCGATGGGACCACAGGAAATGTTGTATCAGTATGCACGTACATCGAACAAGATAGTAGAAATCGACTCAGCAAATTTTTTTCAATTTTTTAATTATTAACATGATAATGAAAATAATGCAACAGTACTGGAGCTTTTTACTTGAAAGAACGAAAATAGCTAAGTGGTCAGGTAACGGTGAATGTTCAGAAACTACTAAGTGAACTAGTGTGCATCAACAGCAATCCACAACATCCTTATATAATGGTTTATGAAAAAATAACCGTTTATTTGCTATCTTTTTTGGATCAATATTGTTTTAAATTTTGCGGGTCAATCAATAATCGTATCAATATTCTCGGATCAATTATAGTTGTTGTATTACTACGTCATTCTTCATACGCAAGCAAATAATTCTGTTGAATAAAAGTAAGTTTTGTATGCATAATTTTCTTTATTAGGAGTAAATGAACACGTCCTTCAATGCATCACTGAGTGGTTTAGGAGGATGAAAATCTGTAGTGAAAGATCGGAACTCTGTTAAAGGTGACTATCGCAAGAAGGTCCCACTTTCAGTAAACGTACAATAGGTATAACTTTTATGAAAATTTCCTTGCCATGACAATTAATTATTGAGGAAACATGTATGGATGTGATTATATTGAAGAAATATATGTTTACAAGATTCAATTTAATTTATTGCAGTGCGCGTTCATTAACCTATCTCCACGCACTTTCTGCTTTCAATGAAACTTTGATACTCACTTTCGTAACTTCACAGATTTTTCCAAGCGTTCATATCAATGATACCTGCTTACCTACTTGGATACCTACTGGACCTGTCATCACGAATAGTGGAAACTTCAGCGCACTGACCATTCGTTATTATAGCTTATGATCGTCCTCCATGATAAAGGCCTGCATAGGTGACGGTGCTGGTGTCATACCCACATTGGTCACAGGCGTGCCCACCCATCGTCTAGACAGTCTCGATGAAAGGGTCTACTTCTTCCTTAACTCCATTTAACAGTTGTTTCTGTCAATCTGGCTTTCAATCCTTCTTATGTGGTGTGGTCTGTATTTCTCTGTGCATCGCTAACTCTGTCTCCATACTAAGATAGACTTTGCCAGAACTGCTCTGCCGCATTCCAGCTACAGGATGTTTGTCAAGTTCAACGATATATCCCATCTTTTCCATGCACTTATTCTCGTCTCTCGCAGGAGTATAACAGTCATTCGGTATTGTCTAACCAACTGAGTATTCTAGAAAGCAATCCAGCGTTCATTTCAAAGTCATTCGAGGATGTTACACGCATATCTTCAATATGTTCGCAATATCTCTGACTTACAAAGAGCCGTGTAAATGTGTACCAGCAATAGAAGAGCAGTAACGCACGCACAGTTTGCTATTCGAATTGCTAAACACCTGCAGTTTTGTTCATAATAAAGTTTTTTTCTAAATCAAAGCATTGTTCAAAGTGTGATTCCATAGTTTTGCAGAAAGGAGTGCGCCATGTATTGTGGGTATTTTAGTAACGTCGTTTTCGTACAAATGTTCAGGCATCGCTACCGCATTTCGATCACTATGGAATGTAAACTGCCGTAAAAAGATGTCTTTCAAAGTATACTAAGTAGCAGAGCATGCCGTATTCATACCGGTCTATTCAGTAGTATTCACCGGCAGATTATTTACGGCAGCGAACCTATCCCCATGAAACAGGATGGATCGGTCACTTCAAGTACGATTTTAAACACTCTGGAAAGGCGTACAGCAAAACGGTTCTAAGTCCAATTTTGGTTCTTCTCTTATTCATTTCCTTACGGTGAGTTTACTCTAACTGTTTTTATTGGGTCACGCACATCGCTCTTTGAGGGATCCCGGAGCCCACCTAGTCATGAGGTTATGTGACGTCACCTCAGGTGTTGGTTAAGGGATTTTAATGCGGACCAAAAGGACTGTGTGGTTTCTAGAGAAGCAAAAGGATTTAAGGCTGAGTTTACTGCTTCTGCAGAGCCCATTTGACAGGCCTGTAGTTACCAAAACTCGCTATCCTACAGGGGCTCTTTCAAGGCAGGGTAATGAGGCTCATTCTTAATACACTCTTTAGTATTTTGATAGACGTACAATTCAAAACTTCGACTTTCTATAAACGTAGGCATAAATAACTGATATATGAAAATGGCGAAAACTTATGTGAAGTATTTACCCGACGATGGAAGAACCAAGACACTGTTTTAGGCGGGTCACTAGCTGTTGAATTGAGAAGCCGTACATATTAACTTTTTGTTCATTTTCTGTTAGAAGTTCGAAAATGGCTTGCATTGCAGAGTCATTTGATACGTTTGTATAGAGTGAGGTAACATTCAATGACTCCATTACGTGCGAGTTGTTTGGTTTCGCGCAACGCTGGTGATCTAGGAACATTTGAGTATTGGGTAGATGGGTTCGTATCAATTTAAGCATCTGAGTAAAAATAAGGTTCAGAAACCACGTTGTTCTACCGTTGGTCCGACTATACAACTGATGATAGGTCTGACCTTGTATGTTGATGGATCGGTTGACACTAGATCATCAGTAGATGTTAGATTATGTGTTGTTATGAGAAGGTATAGGACCGCACAAATTGTTGTGATGTGTGCCAGCAAGATATACTCGACTTGTTAAGGACGTGTTGTCACTAAGACCAAAAATTGTCTTGACGCGACTTACCTTCTCCGCTGCTGCTTAAAATACAAACTTATTCCTAAACTTATAACATCTAGGAAACTATACGTATGCGGCTTACCAAAGGACTCTTTGAAGATACTGAACAACGAGACGTAACTACATCGCATATCTTTGAGATGCGTTCGTGATGAAATGTTCTGCTACATAAACAAATGTGTGTCAGAGAAACATTATTGTGCTCAGTATCTGGAGAAACGCCTTTGGCGGAGAATAGCAAACGAATTAATAGCTATTTGCAATGATGTTTGGCGCAAATTCAAAAATAATTGAAAAAGAAGGATTGGCTGCATTCAATCGAAATCAAAACGCGGAAGGGTCGATTTGCGCGATAATATCAATGAATCGGAAAGTCACGGCGCGCTCGAGAGGTTAAGGGTCACTGTCATAGGCGGCGTAACGCTTCTGGATGATGCGCCTTCATTATTGGAATTGGGTCCAAGTTTAGGACCTAGTCAACCCATTTCTAAGTTAGCTTTGCGCAGAATTTTATGCAGTCTGCAAGAACTTCGAGATCAAGTGCGCTACAAAGCCAGATTGGAAGGTATAGGTAACGAAAAACAAACAGGGGCACTACCACCCATATCCTTCCCACAAGCTTTTTATAAGAAGGAGAAACCAAAATAGCAAACTCAACCCTACTTTCCGCTTTTTTCCAAACAAAGTTCTTCAAATACTCAGTCAATTTCTGCATGGAAAATTAAGCTCTGATGACACACAAACAAAACAAGGCTCATAAGATCAAAATCTATTCGTCGATCGGTAAGTGATAAAGGTGGGGAATTTGTGGTAATTCCAAATCAGTTGGATGTCGAAATAACGGAGAAACATCTCCAGGATGTCTCCTTCAACCGCCCATTCTCTGAGAAGGAACATAAGCGCCAATATTAAAATTTAAACAAAGAATGGGTCAGCACGGCAAGGCGGCGTGTTTGGAAACTTCAGTTATCTCTCGGCTAAAGAAAAGTTTTTCAATTTGTCCGGTCCTATACCTTCTCATAAAAACACATAATCTAACATCTACAAATGATCTAGTGCCAACCGATTCATGAACATACAAGGTTAGACCTATCATCAGTTGTATAGGGGGACCAACGGATAGAACGACGTGGTTTCTAAATTTTATTTTTACTCAGCTGCTTGAATTCATACCAACCCACTTACCCAATACTCAAATGTTCCTAGATCACCCACGTTGTGCGCTACCAAACAACTCACACGTGATGGAGTCATTTGATGTTACCTCACTCTATACAAACGTATCAAATGACTCTGCAATGCAAGCCATTTTTGAAGTTCTAACAGAAAATGAGCAAAAAGTAAATATGTATGGCCTCTCTAATCAACAACTAACGACGCGCCTAAAACAATGTCTTAGTTCTTCCATCTTCCGGTGGTCGGGTAAATATTTCACAGATTAGCCATAGGTCAACGTTTGACACCAAGTCTTTCCATCGCTTTTATGTACAAGGTGAAGGTTTCAGTTCTTGTTCACCGCCCAATGCTCTACTGCCTGTATATAGACGACTGTTTCATTTTCTGTTCCACACAAGAGGAAATGGACAAATGTTTTGAAGTCATGAACGGACAGTCAGAGCATATAAAATTTACGCGAGAGAGTCCAAACGGGAGCTGGAATCCATTTTTAAAAATCCAAACAAAGCTTTTGGATAGTGGCTATAGTACAAAATGGTATCGAAATTCAAGTAGCAAAAACATTTCAGTCGATCGCCTTTTCTCTCATTCTTCACTCATGAAAAAATCGCTGATTAAAACATGTTTCGAATGACTAAAAATGAGTGCACAGGAGAAGAGGAAAGGAACGAATCTTCAAACTTCGCACGAAAGTTGCCATCTCCAACGGCTACAAAACATTTGCCACTCGGAGTATTAAAAAAAAGTGAAACTAGGTCCGAATAAAAGAATACTTTACACCTGAATAGAGTTTCCTTCAAACTGCCATTTATATCAAGCAAAATCAACAGCGCGTTTAAAAGGTGCCTAAAAACATGCGGTCCCGATAATCCCGTGGTAGTTATTGAAAAACCCCACCTCCCACCCTACGCCATCGCTAATCCACAATAGACTTTACGATCGATTGTGCAACACCAAAAGCTGTATAGTCTGCCCTAGCGGAAAGGAGGGGATTGTATAAGATCGGACGCAGTTTATTTGATAAGAGGTAAGACATGCTGGGAAAAATATATAGGTGAAACGGATAGATCACTTATCATCCGCATAAAGAACATCTAGATAACAAATCTAAAGTAGATAAAACCAAACCTTTAGGTTTACATATGGTACAAAAACACAGCAGCAAAGATTTTGATGTGACTGTCGCGATCCTAGCGCAGGAATCAAAAACATCCACGCGCCAGACTCTTGAGGCATTTTGGATAAACGCCCAAAATCCCGAAATGAACCGGAAGGACGAGTACGTCACCATCACACGAGATCTCGCGCCCTTTCTTCGTTTGATCTTCTAACTTGACCTGGGCAGCATATAAGTGAGATTCTCCCAATTATTCAAACAGACCAATACTACACACCCTCCCGCTCTGGAGAAGGCTGGTCGCCGGAGCATCGGCCGAATTACTATCATTACTTTACCAACCTCGCGTCAGCTGATCAAGATAAGTTTTCTCGATTTTCAAATGACACACGTTACTTGTATATGAATTTGCTGTAGAATATTTGCTGATGCAAGCAGGTAGGATTAATTACGATGTCTTTAGCCTAACTGAGGCAAAAAGTCGCCACCATTTCACTCTGTTTATGACACTGGAGAGGAGCTGTTTCATGGAACATGTGATAGCAGAGTTGCCGGCGGCGTTGGAGTTCCCGCCAAAATGAGTTTGACTATGAACGGCGATTTATTTGATCAGCTAACAATCCGGATGGGTCAACCGCCGTTGAAACGACGTGCGTCAATCAATATGAACTCCAACTATCTTCTTTGCTTACTCGCCAACATTAAGCTATGACGAAGGTAAAGTCAAAGCATTTTTTCATGGACCTCGAAAAGTTTCTCAAAGTGGACAATACATTCTTCAAAGTCATCATTGCAGATTTCAACGCGAAAATCTTACCTAGAAGAGCGCATGAAGAAAGTCACAGTGGGACGAACTAGAATGAAACGAACAGGGTGAGAGGCTATCTGAGTTCACCATGACCAGCAGAACCATCCAAAGTAGCTCACAGTTCCAAAAGCCTCACTCTCAACGGTGGGCGTGCGAGTTTCTCAATGGAACGTATCATAGTGAAATAGACCATATCTTAGCGAATCAAAGATTCCACCTGACCGATGCCGCAGTTGTTCCTATGTTCTACAAGAGATTAGACCATCGCCTCCATCGCGCAGCATTTTTCTGTTCGTGAGAAGGAGAGAAAGCCGCCAAATTCAAGCAACGAAGTCCCAAAACTACCATAAACTGGGATGTATTAAAATAATTAGGAAGGCCACGTTGTCAATGTCGACTCATTATCTGTCAGAATGCAAATCCCAGTCAATGAAAGCGAACAAAGACCATGCTACTGTTCAAAAGAGAGACCCTCACGGCATAGATAATTACCAATCATTTCGATTGCTGACCGTCATCTATGAACTCTCCAGTCGAGTCATCCTAAAAACGATTGACAGAGTACTGGGAGAAGATCAGTAATGCAAACAAACAGAGTTTCGAAAAAGATTTAGTAGAGCACATCCACACCATCACAATACTCATTGAAGTTTTGCAAGAGTACAAGAGACCGCTCTGTCTCACTTCCTCTATCTGAGGAAAGCCTTTGATTCCGTGGAAACAAAAGCAGTCATCAAGGCTGTGGACTATAGGGTGTCCCTACTCGGTACATTGCGATGCTCCTTGAGCTATACAGAGATTTCTCAACCAAAATACTGCCATTCTATAACGATGTAACTATCGCAGTGAGAAGAGGGTTTCGACAAGGCGATACAGTTTCATCAAAATCATTAACTGGGCACCATCCAAAACGTAAGGCGAACATTAAAATAGGACTATATGGGAATATGAATCGACTGATGACAATTAAGCTATTATTGTTCCGTCGTCCTCGTAACACGAAGCATCCGCTAGGCGGAACGCATGTCGTCTGTGAAATATTGGTCTTCGACTAAATCTAATGGAAACGCTTATGATGGGACGTTCATAAGGAACGGATGGTTTTTGAATGCCTTATTCACGCTAGACGAAACGGATGTCTCCGAATGCTCCAGCTACTTCCATCTAGGTTTTTGAGTCAGCATGATGAACGACCTAGCTCCAGAATTGAGCAGGGTGAGACGAGCGACATGGGGTACGATCAAGAGCATCGAAGAAATACTGAAGAGGGCGCGAAACATCCGGCTCCGCGCCCACCTTTTCGACTCGACGGTTATTCTTGCTCAGACGTATGCAGCAGAAACCTGATCGATGCGTAAGCAGGATGGATGATCACTCAGCGTTATTGAGAGTGCAGTCGAAAGGTCGATGCCAAGAGTATCTCATACCTCGCAAATGAGAGAAGGGATCCAAAGTTCTCACCTGCGTCAGCGGTCGAAGATCGAGGATGCTGTTTTAGACGCAAGGCAATTAAATATAATGTAGGTCTGGCACGTAATGCACTTTAATGACAATTGAAGAATGGGAGCCGTTATCGACGTGATTCCACACGACGCCAAGCGCTTCACAAGAAGGCCGCCAACCCGGTAGTTTGACTTCTTCAACAAAAAGTCTGCAAGGTATGATGCTCGCAGAACTGTCAGATCAACGGAGGGCTTACTGGTATACTCTTGCACGGGACAGAAAAACTATAAGCACAGTAAGTGCCTGCTCGAATTACTCGACGGTCAGTGAAAACGATAGGTGATCAGGGTGATATGCAGATGATTCGATTGCTTTTGCCTCACTGAAGAACTCTCTGCGAGTTACAGGTGTTTCCAAGGCAACTAGTACGTATATTTTTTTTGTTTGCTCATTGTTGTAACTTGTAATTCACTGTCTTCAAACGCTCTTTCAAAAATGGTCGACTAAGAAAATTGCGAGACCATTCGAACTTCTCAAGCTCCAAAGAACAAGAAACTTTTGAGACTTTGGTCAGTATTGTATTGTATTGCCACCGTTCTCATCAAGAAAACACCGATGGATAGGTAATCGGTGAGTGGTCAAGTTGTCGTTACCCAGAATTCTACCCTGCTCTGATGTGAGGTGTTAAACGTAACGTGAGACTCAGGTGGAAAAACCAATCGACCTTTTCAATGTACATGCCCAAAATCTGAAACTTAATAGTAGAGTAGACATAATCAAGCATCGTATAAATAATGAGTAGGAGAAGACGCTCTCGCTCTCACATGATAGGTGTGCAAGAATACGCAATAAGAGTTGAAGGTACGCTCGTTTCCTATACTTGTCTTTCTATTAGAAAAATACGGCTTCTCAGAACGTATCGGTGAGTGTTTCTTTTACTAGAAAATTCTCTAGAAGTCTCCTCAGCAACACGTTACCTATCCGTGACGAGGCGGTTTCTCGACTATTTAAATTTTACTATACAATTGCCAACAAAACCCGGTGTGATGCTCAAACAACGGATTAACTTCTTCAAAAGCGAGGCGTAATAGGTTGGAAAGAAAGTTCTGGGTCACTTGTAAGAAAGTGGGAAGTTATGCATGAATCTCGAGCAATAACAATAATGATTATTCTTCAAAATAAAGGTTATCGTTTTCTACAACTTTTTTGCCATCGCTCCGCCAAGTTGCGGATCTGGTCGAAGTCAGCATTCCTTCGACTTCACTATAAGGAACTCTTGACATGCTTCTTCAAGTTCATCGAGCGAATCAAATCGACGACCCTTCAGAAAGTGTTGCATTGGTCGGAAAAGTTGAAATGAATGGAGCGCAATCTGGATTCTAAGCGGGATGTGACAGACCTTGACTCCGTCCGATTTGATCAACTTGTCTTAGGTCTTTTTGACAATGTGCGATCTAGCATTGTTTTGTTGCATCAAAACACGCTTTTGGTCGACCAAAGTAGGTCACTTCTCCTTGTGCTTGTCGTAGACTCGGACAAACTGCTGACAATCAACCTCGACGATAATGGAGCTGCCGTTCGGGACCATCTCAACATGCACGACTCATTCAAAATTCCACCAAATACAGATCACGACGTTCTTGTCAAGTCGGCTGAGCTTCCGAGCTGACGGCGTAGCCTGACTCTTTTGAACTCACTGCTTGTCTTGATTGTGATTAACGTACACCCACTTCTCGTCCGAAGTCTCAATGCGTCTGCAAAATAGGCCATTTAGTGAATTGCTGAACAGTTTGCGACAAATTTCGACTCTTTTGACGGTTTGTCCTTAAGCGAGTTCGTGCGAATGATTCATTGCTTCTTGTGGACAAAGTTAAACTAGTAGAGTTGAGTTAGCACAGTTATCTCAGAAACATTAAGTTCGCTTGCCACTTCCCGAGCACTTGACTTAAGTTCGCTTGCCGCTTCCCGAGGCCTTCGATGGAAAATCCCATATAAGAAACTGTAATATTTCCATGATATGCATAGGAGTTATCTCATGCTTAATGAAGTGCCCAGAACTTTCTATTCAACCTTCTATTTTATTGAAAGCAAAGCATTGTCATAATTTCTTTCATAGGGCAACCTATGGAAGTCCTTTTACCAAGTAAACTCGATATTTAAATCAGCGTTTTCCAAGCTATCGAATGATTACAAAAACATAGATAAATGAGAAAAAATGTTTAGCAATACAAGGAATTGAGATCTTTTTTTGTGGATGTATTTTTCTGACGTAAACTTAAGAGATATTTTGACACCTGGTGTCCCTTTGCTAAACACACCTTCATGAAAGTTTTTTGATATTTTTGTGGCAATATAGTGTTCCTAACGCATATGCTCAATTATATGACGCAATAATTCCTGTACGATGTTCAAGCGGCGGACTAACTACCTTCGGTGTGATACGCAATCTTCTTTCCGCTCTTACAGCTTTCCGTAGAAAACTTTTTCAAAAATAAATCAAGCTTTAGATTTTACGAGAATCAGGCTACTGAATAAGCTACTATGTTCCATCAAAAGCCGCTTGAAAAGCGAAGCCGAGTAGCAAAGCAAATGAGTGGGAAACATAACTTTTTTTTCGCTGCTACTACGCAACAGGAAGGACTTTTCAGAAATCTAGCATAGTGTCAAAATTTGCGCGATTTGAACTTTTGAACAATTCCTGAAAGCTCAAATAGAAAGATTCGTTCAGCGAAAGAGACCTTAAAACAATAGTGTGCCATCACAGGTAAACGTCATTTCCAAACGAGTTGAACTAGGTTTAAGTGACATCCGCTACTACTGTAATTTACAGGAATCAATTTTTTTCAGGGTTCTTCTGGGTTTTCGACTTGCACATCGTCCGTGAGCGTCGGTTAACTTCTTCATTCAGACTTTTATTCTTCAATTCAGATTTGACACTGCTGTCAAATCAGCTGGTAGGACGAAGTCCGACCATGAATTCGCCGCTGAAAGCTAATTCCTTGGAATACACATTGTGAAGACCTGAAATAGCCCTTACAAGGTAAAGTCAGCAATCCAACGAAACCAAAACGCCCTCCACTGACGCGATAATCAAGCATTTCTCGACGCAGCACACCGAATAAAATCTAATGTGATTGCCGTGAAGAAACTAAAATTAGGAAGATTGACATACGTCAACTTAGCAACGGGAAGCTAACAATTTGTGGAGAAAAATTACCACCACATTGTGTCGACGAGGCATGCTTTGTCGTTCATCGGTTCATAGCCCATGTCGTCGACTCCCATGAAATCCCTTCCCCTCGCCTTGCCATCTTTGAACTACACCTAAAGCGCAACAGAAACATCAGTGTCATCATCTGCTACGCACACCGACCGACTCAACTAATGAAAACGAATTGGTGCGTTTTATTATCAGTAGAAGGAAGTTATCCGCAGTGATAAATCATATTATAAATTCATTGTCAATGACTATATTGCCAAAAAAGGGAGCGCAAACGAGGCAGAATATAAGGATAAAGGATAAAGCTCTTGACGTTGATCAATCCCTGATGGATGCACCATGCATTCGACTTCAATCTTTGAAATGCATATCTGGCCTTTACAATGACTCGCGGTGCCCTCCCACTGAACCGAGTCAGTGCTGCTTATCCTCCCAGACAACTCTGAGACCGGTCTGGTACCATTTTACCGAACCCGGAGGGATGGATGGCTTGGTGAGCCATGAGCGCTCGATCTAACCATTGACCTCGTGTGAGACGCAGAGCACTTCTAAGCACTGCGCCACATGCGCTCTGAGGGAGAATATAGGATTGGAAATTTTGTACGAGGAGAAAGAAATGGAAATGGGAACTGTCTGCAGCACGTCTCCGCCACGGAAATTCACTTTTCAGAAGAAACAACACCGCCGCTGGATTTGTGAGTAACTTAAAGACACGACATATGAGGAGATCGACCGTATATTTACAAACAGAAGATGGTGTCTACTTGACAGGTCCGTAGTCCCATCATTGTGTACTGGGTTCGTTCACCACCTTGTTCGCGCCAAAATTCAATTTAGTAGCATGCTGGCAAAGAAATAATGTTATCGGTCAGAAAGAGATTGTCATGCCGTTTATTTCGAAGACATTCTAAAAGATATCCCATCCAATCATGACTGGTAGATAAATAAAGCTTCGACAGAAGAGTACAAGCTGGTTGTTAAGGGACTTGGAAGTTGTGCCGAGTCCGCTTCAATTACATCAACAAGGAATTCAGACCGCATTTCCACTACCACTGAGGAGTTGCTTGAAAAGAAAAGTAAATTGAGGCCCGATCCTAATGCAATACGGTTAGCTTGAGTGTAAATAAACTAAAGCTGCAGAAGAGCTCTATAGGAGGATCTTTGGCGGTACAAGCAGAAAACTGTTTTAGGCATCACAAAAAAGATTTAATTACTGTTTTTCTTCTCTAAGCAAAACACGAGGTGTTACAATAAAATTTATTCACAGCTGACGTTTCGGCAGTTCGCCTTCTTCAGAGCCTGGAAAGGTCAAATTGTCCGCAATCCAATAAGCCAAACACCTCCAATACTCTTTTAGAAAAATTCACCAGACCTAGATTTCAATCGCATCAAGCACAAAATCAACTCTCAACACACTCACCGCTTTTTATATGTGTTCCACTGAATGATTCAAGTGGAGACAACCGCAAGGAGATCACATAGGCTCGTAATGCACCTTACCCATCAAAATAACAGTCTTATATACTGACTAAAATCACGTGTGATAACAAGGCATTCCTCCCTGCGGTTCATAGTTGGATTGGTGGTATTAATCCAAAGTGCTTCAAGAAGTTTTCGCGCTGATGTTTTTTGTTCCTGCGCAAGGATGGTGACTTCAATCTCAAATCAGCTCCGTCGTGTTTCCGTTCTCTATGCGTCCCTAGCGGGATGTTCCGTCTTTTAAGACGCTTATCAGCTAGGTGTTCTTCTATGCGGGCATGGAGCGGCCTACCCGTTTCACCAATATATTTATCGCTACACGCTTTGCAAGAGATTAGGTAGGCTGTACCTACGCTCGTGCAATCACCGTCTCTGCCGTTAGGACATATTTTACAATCTTTCATTATACAGAGACGGTCATATAAGCGGTTGCGAACTAGTTGGCGTTTTAGAGTAATCGGTGGTATTTCAATAAGAGCCACCGATTGCTCTGAACCCGTTCTTTTCAAACAGCGTTTTATAGCTGTACTAATCTCATTTGAAAAGAACGGGAGTATGAACGGGATTTTCCTTTCATTCGAGTTTTCGTTCGGAGGCGTACTATTTCCTCTAAACCTAAGCCGAGGGGCTACAAATTCATATCCATTTCGGAAGTATTTCGCACAAATCAGAGGGCTGGCAATGGGGCAGCGACTGGCGCCTAGCCAAGCGATTGCCTCTATGTCGAAAGTGGAAGCACCAGTGATGGATCTCCGGCCATTACTCTACTGTAGGTATATAGATGACTATTTGGTTATCTGCTCCTGCTAGCTGAAAATCTAGTCAGCCATGACATCTCAGATCAACGGAAGTGGAGTGGAGGGCTGCAATAAGCGCGGAAAAAAAGACAAGAACAAAAAGCCTTAGAAATCAGTCTTCTAGATTTTTCTTCAAGTGACATCCAGTAATCGGACAATACCGAAAGTATATTCACTGAATACATTTTATTGATTTTCACGGTCTGGCAAATTCTCGCCCTTTCAGTAACGCAGTGCTTTACGGAGGTCTGCGAAGACTATGTTTCAAACAGACTTTTTGGAGAAATATGGATAAGCTGGCTGTTTCAATACCAAATTTACAGTGATCACCAATAATTATACACGTCAGTTGTTAACAGACTGCCTCCAGTTCAGCTGTCTTTGCCTCTATTATAAGAGAAATCGGTATACTAATTTCAAAAAAATTTGTTCCGTCTCATCTCATAGGCGCAATTCGTTCAGAACGTATATATACTTTTCTACTTGTGCATTCGCTTATAGCACAACTGGTCTTTAGTCATTGCCTTGATATGAATTATATCTTTTGTTCAATTCTCACTTTCTCATAGTATCTGCTCACTTTTGAAAGAAATTTCTAAATGTGAGTTCTGCAGAAAATGGCAAGCTTAAGGAGTGCGATGGATCAATTCCTGTTGGCTTTTCTTTATTTCCTTATTCCTCCGTTGCTGGGCTGTGGAACACTACCAGCTGGACAAGGTATCCACTAAAACAGGAATTGCTTTCTAAAGAATCTGCCGCAAAAGTTCATCATGGTCAGCTCTTCTATAATATAGATGATGTACAAGTAAGGAAATCGAAGTAGTAGAGAACAAGTTCTCAAAAGACTCATATGTCATTTGCAGAAATGGATCATTCTATTGATTTCACAGAGTATAGAGCCCCTACACTGCTTACAGGTAGTCTTTGGTTAGGTATCTAATACGCTAAATAAGCGAGGATTCACTTCTATAGTATTAAGACATTCAAAAACTAAACTTTCAGCAGGTGGTTTTTTAAGAGCCTCAAAATGGTTCCGCTGAAGCTTCAAACATCTCTCATCACCACAGGTTTTTCGGTGGAACCCATAGGACATGGATCCTAATACATACGACACAGTTTCGTACAAGTCAAAGACGACACTTGGCTCCTGCTTGCCACCACCTCGGTTCTCGCATGACAAAGATTCTGCTTTGCCTAGAACGATCATTGGAACGATAAGTTCAATAAACTCATTTCCAAGCAATCTAAATGACTAAATTTCTAATTTTTTCTTAGGTCGGACACAAGTGTTATATTATTCTTTATTCAATAGCTGCACTTCGGCAGTTCGCTTTTTTCAAAGCCTGAGAAAGTCAAATTGTCTACAATCCAATCAGTCATTCTCTAATTGTCTAAGTTTAAGGTTGTTTTTCTCTCATTATAAGCATAAATGATCCGCGTGGCAGGCACCTAATCCACACACCAATAGTGAACACAGCAGCACCCGAACCCGGCATTCGCTACTGGAGTTACTGTAATTTTTTTTTCCACACTACAATTCTTGACTGATTGGATTGTAGACAATCCGACTTTTCCAGGCTCTGAAGAAGGCGAACTATCGAAACGTCAGGTGTTGAATAAAGAATAATATAACACCTCGTGCCTGGCTTAAAAAGAAAAATAGGAATTATTGAAGCACGCCGAGGTTGATAGATAGTTGGTCTTCGGAATTAGTAATTGACTTATATAAGTACCCGACGCGAAGGTGAATGTGCTGTGAAGTTATATCTGGATAGCTTCGTCTTCATTGGCGCTACGAGTTTACTCCACCAATAGCTTCGACTATCATCTATTGATTTTATTATTTAAATGACCTACTTAGCTTATTCATCAATGTGTATTCTCTCGCATTTTGGACACAAGAATCGTTCAAAAGATATGTGTTGTGCTTTCCAGCTGAAAGTTGTGAGACATTGCTAACTTCAACAAGACATCGTAAGCTTTCTGTCGGCGGGTGCACAGAGTTCTTGCCATTATTCAAGTACCCATGCTATCTTTCCTCCTTTTCAAACTTTTTTCTCGCTGCTCAAAATGTTTATTCAATGTATAAAGTACATGCAGCATGGCTTCAATAATCTGATAGCAATCCTATTGATTTCTAACTTTTATACCATGGGTTTCTTTGAGCTCATTCAGAACAGTCTTTACCACTCTAGTTTAGTTTGAATGTTGTCAACGAAACTATGATTTGATGAGATTTTGCTTTGAACACATTTTGCATTTTCGTCCTGGCTGTGAGCGTTATTCATCGCAGTGCAACACTTAACATTTTGGCAACACTGTAATAGCATCGTCAACCGTTTTCTTTCAATGTTTATGTTTCGAGGGCGACGGAAAGGCTGCAATTTTGTGTTGTGGTTCCTATGGTAATCGAGAAATCTACGTATATAAGACGGATCCACCCACTAGTGATCGACGGGTTGATAGTTTGCATTGTTTTTTATTCTGTCACGCGCTTCTCTTAGACGTGCAGATTTGAAATGAGGGAGATGGTGCTTCCGACAGACCTTTATGACACGCCACACGACATGATGTCGTTGATCTAGTAGACTTCTTGTTGGAGTTTAGCCTAACTACTCATTTAAAAGTAGGAGTCAACTAATTCGACCTCATGCGGAATCTTTGCTTCCTATGAAATAATTATCTTTGTAAAACAACTTGCGAGGCACACTCCAGAGGCATATTTAACAATAGCTATGAAGATCTCTTCGGCACTCATCTTGGCCAACGTGACTGTTCGCAGTGTGCTTCACTGGCTGAAGACTTTCCCAATCTGAATATAAGATATAAGGTCAATGGAGAACAGACGACTTTGTGACGAAGTCAGCACTTTGCTATTTTGAAATTGAAGTTTTCCTTCATGAATAAAAATAACTCCGCCATTCAAAAGCTGTATATCAGCTTTGGTCGCATAATGGGCGGCAATCTAAAATTTGATGCGTTCAATGGCCTGAAAAAGAATGCAGAGTGCGTAAGAAATTCCTGCTGATAAATAAACTCTTCGCTCTTCGTACATCCAAGTCCTGCAAGTCGAAGCGCTATTCAACCACAGAGAAGTAATTGCTTAAGAGGATATTTAGATATTGCAATGACTGGGAAGTCTGTCATAGCTTCCACTTGCACCCTGGACTGACTTTTTCATTCTCCACGCGTGAAAAATCGAAGATTTCCTCAGCGGAAGTCGAGTGGATGTGATGTGATACAAAAGGCGAGACCCATACAAGGTTGTCAGCCAAATCAGCGACTACATTTTCTACCTCAGAGTGTACTTAGTGAAGCCATCAACAACAGTAATGTTGAATCACTAGCATTGTTGTTCACACAGTCGTAAGCCTTCGAAAAGGATTTAGTACAGTGTACCATTTAGAGAAGAACAAAGCTTGTAGAAGTATGGTAAAAATGGAAACAATAACCTTACCCCATTTTCGTTGTTTTGGAAGTGGCCCAAACTCGAGAGAGCCTGAAGCGATCGTAAAAATTTACGGTTATCTCGAGTTCTTAACCAGTGACTAAGGCTCTTTTATCGGCTACGCAACTATTTCGCAAGCAGTAATCCAGAAACAGTGATAAATTTGATTCACCAAAAGGGGCTCGACCTAGTGATGCTATCTCGCGAACTCGTTCACATTCTATAGCTCAAGCCAAAAGAGAGGAACAAATGCTGAATGATTCAGGAAATGGTTCTAAAATGTGGATTTCGTTCAATTCCACAAAAGCGATCCTTATGATAGACGCTTTTTTTGTTAGACTACGCTACTATGCTCACCCTTCAACAAAAGAGCACCTCAAAATGCTGCGACTTTTGATAAATAGACAAAAAGAGTACTTAGCTAATGCGGCGTAAACGAGGGGGGAGAATACTCTGTTTCGTGCAACACTCTATTAAACTGTTATATTACCGCTAAACTGTATTATATAAATAAGAAGCAAAAGTGTAATGAATGTGTTGGAAATGTTCTGAAAGGTTGGATCAGATCTTGAACCTTGTACCAATGACTCGAATAAGAAAATGGTAAGCTCAGTACTAGTAAATTTCCAAAATGACGTGTGCACAACACTTCAGAGGATCAGATCTATCAGGAATTGAACCTATACAATTTAATCCAAAGCACCCACACCTACAATGAAAGGGCAAATCATTGAGGTGATAGAAAGAACGGTGGCAGAACAGTGATATCGGTGGTAAAGGTAGCATGCGCCTTCGGTATGGGTAGAACGCGGCATCTACTCTCGTCTGATGTCAAATGTTTCACATACCACTCAGTAATCTTAGATGCATATTTAGGGTATCGTACCATTGCCATAAAACAGTGGAAAATTATTGTCAACGATTGAGGGGAATAGTTTTAACTTTTTTATAGCTAATTCTTTAACTCTGATGAGTCTGTAAGGACGAAACACGTGTCTCGGGCTGTACAAGACCCTTTACCAGACCACATGACATGTTGGTTCAAATAATGATGAAAGACTAATTCTTTCCTCGAAAATGCCAATACTGTCAGTATTTGAAGTAATGATGAGAAGGAATCTGTGCTTTATCAAATGGTCAAGAGCAGGCATAAGTGTCTGAAGGCGGTCTTCCAAACATTGTGCCAGTTGGAAAAGTAAACTTGGCGCATTTTTTAGGAAGAAACTTGAACTTTGCCGTCGGTGGTTTCACCTTGCCGGTGCAAATGACATGGACGACTGATCAAGGTGTAGCCTCTCAGCTTCCTGGTATCCTACGCAGTAGAGCAGATGTTCAAAGATTTGTTCAACGTTTTTTAATGCAAGCGGTAAGCCAGCAGAGAGATTTGCTTTTGCTATGTTTTGATAATTTTATCATAACCAGAAAATCCAGACAAACAATGGGGACATTTTAGGTGTTTGATGTGCTCGAACAACAAGGTGGTAGCGCTGGCCTCGGAGATGCTGTGACAGCGGCAATTTTGAGCCAACTTACCGTGAACATCAGCTATCAGCCACTGCAGTGCGAAATAGTATCTGTCAATCCAAATGCACAAACTCCACCACTACTTCGTCAGTGTTGGGTGAAGTTAAAGGATTTTAACTTATCGCGAGAGAATTGCTCCAAAAGTGGTGAAATTAAAAAATCTATATCTCAATGATTTTACGATTGGTCGAAATAACGCATGTTTGCAGAAACTTACCTATGCATTGTAGCTCCATTTTTTGTTTAAGAGAATCAGTACTAACAGAATACTTAAATTTCTCCGTCTTTTTGTCAAGTAAGTTATCTCATCACAACCTCAAAATTTGCATAATAATCGACATTTTTGTTTTTTAGTGCTTTGTTAGAAGACGAGTTACTTTGAATATTTTTGCAGGTATGGCTATAATGATGGGAGAGAGCTGCGTGATTTCTGGCAGCACAGTAAGCAGGATATGCAGACCCATGGCCGGCAATGTGTGTGATTTTGCACAAAATTTTATGGGTATTATACGTGTACCAGAACAGCACTTACGAGTTACTGGAATTATCACGGTGTGTCTTCTCACCGTTCGTTCCAGAGACAATGGAAATTTCACTATGGGAGCAACGTTTAGACGACAAATATCATCATGGCAAACTGGTCGACCCAAATGTGGCAAAGCATTCTGAACAGAGTGGCCCGAGTTCTAACGTCAGGCTCATTTAGAACAAACTTTATCGGAGTTTTTGCTACTGTCAGCAGAAGATGAAATAAGATAAAAGTATTATGAAGTGGAACTTCTCTAATAAAATATGAATAAAAGGACTGCGTAAGGTTTCATTCTACCATCTGAAGTTCTACTCACCATAGGAAGCATGAAAAAGCGAGTCACCATAGGAAGCATAAAAAAAGCAGAGCTTCAGAACCCGATAACATCACTGCCAAATTTCTGCAAGCTGGAGGTCATAGTTTACATGTATCTCGGTACTTGTAAGAGCGATAAATGAATATTTGACTTTGTTTGTTGGACAAGATTTCCTCATAGGAGTGTTGATTTGTAGCTGAAAGCTTATATTTCTGGCAACAGCTCCACGCAGCTAGTTTTTTATAAGACGCTTTTATGACACTGCAGAATCCATAAAAAACTTATATTTAAATTGATCCTTTCATTATTATTTGAGCCAGCTTGTCATGTGGTCTGGTAAGGGCTCTTGTACAGCCCGATACACGTGTTTCGTCCTTACAGACTCGTCAGCCGGGCAGAACCCGTCGTATTTCGATATTCTTATAGTCAGTTCTCTCGTGAGCTCTATTCCCTTACAGAGAGTCATCAAAGGCAAACGTTTTACACTCTATGTGATGTGAAACTTTCACCTAACACAGAGTGTTTTCACACTCGATTGCTCGTTGGCTGGTATTTTCATCATATTATACCTTTATATCGAGTGCTTTAAGAGCGTATGTGGCGCAGTGGTTAGAGTTGCTCTCCGTCGCACACGAGGTCAATGGTTCGATCTCGCGCTCATGGCTCACCAAGCCATCCATCCCTTCGGGGTCGGTAAATTGGTACCAGGCAGGTCTCAGACTTGTCTGGGAGGATAAGCAGCACTAACTCGGTTCAGCAGTAGGCCACCGCGAGTCTTTGTAAAGGCCAGATATGCATTCAGTCACCTCAAAAGAAGTTAAAAATTGAAGTCGAATGCATGGCGCATCCCTCAGGGATTGATCAACGCCGAGAGCTTTATCCTTTTTTATCGAATGCTTCTGGCTGACGAGTCTGTAAGGACGAAACACGTGTATCGGTTTGTACAAGAGCCCTTACCAGACCACATGACATGTTGGCTCAAATAATAATGAAAGGATTTATTGAAATTTGAACGTAGTCTTAATAAAGCACTCGATATAAAGGTATAATATGATAAAAAAAACTTATACTTCACACGACCAAGCTTTTTTTTCTTATCTATCCCATACTTTGCTGGAAAAACTTTTTCTTTAGTGTGCTAGCAGTCATTCGATAACACAAGTTCCGAAGAACTCAAGAACCTATTTGCTCTTCGTGGAAGTTTTTTTTTGACAGCGCTGTAGGGGAAAGAAAAGATTTACGGTTTACAGCTCCCCGGATAGAGCTCTTTCATTGGATTGGTAATCATTAAATAGCGCAAGTTCCACTGATTTCAGCGCTATGCTTATTTTCTGGAAAAGAGCTTTTCGCTGCAGTGTAGCACGGAAAATAAGATTGAACATAAGTGGCAACCTTATTTACCAGCCAACTCATGGCGAGGGAAAGAGGGCGGGCTGATCGATCGAAATGGGTTAGATAAGTGGGGTGCAACGTTTCAATTGGGAATTTTTTGCCGCTTCGAAAGATACTCCAAATAAAGACGACTGACTCAGATACTATGGAATTACTTCTACACAAGCATATGCTTTTTGTTCTTCTTGCTAATTATACGCATGAGAAAAATAAAGACGCGGGCAGGATGTGTAACGCAATTTTACTTTGACTTTCTACAACTATATCGAAAGGTGTTTTAAAAAACCGGTTAAGTGGAGATGTTACCAAAGATTTAAGCTTTCGAGTGACTACTAACACTTCTATGAAAAAATCTTATCCAGCGAAAAGAATCGGTTTTTCATTTATCGCCGTCTAACATATAAGTACCTCAACTTCTCGCGGCATCTTACCTTCATAAGAAGGAAATCCCGGATCAGCGGAGGACGTCGCGCGCAATTATCTTCCATAAAAAACGTAACAGAAGGAATTTTCGTATCAATCGTCCGATTTGTTTGTTGACTATGCTTTAGAATCATTTTACGAGATTATACTGATGCGCACATCAAGAACTTTGAATAAGGCACGGCCAGTTGAGCAAGAAAGTTTTCGGAAGAGATTTTGATGCATGGATCGCATCTATGCCGAATTAAGGGTAGCAGAAATTTGTCACGAATATTACCTATCTTCAAATCTAACTCTTTTCGACCATGAATAAGCGCTCAATAGCGCTGAAACGAATGCAGTTCTACTAGCTCTCGTCGATCATAGAATGTACCCATCCTACATATGAACCTTGTCAAGCTGCTATCGAAATTGCGCTACGGAAGTACAAATCTTTTGTCAACTCCTTACCATACGCATTGACGAACGGTTTGGCAGGGCGGTACGGTATCGCTATAGCTGTTCACCTCCGCACCGCAGTGGATATTAATGTCACTCATTCAAGAAGGAGAGGATACGTACTGATGGAAAATTCCTGCCACACCTCCATTTTGCGAACGATATTGCCGTCATCTCAAAAAGCACTAGCAGAGGCGATGCTCACAGAACTCAGCGAAGCAGGAAGAAAAATTTGACAACTCATAATTCCTACGATGACCCCGTTTATTAAAAATTGATAGGACATGCTGTAGATAATCCTGAATTTCTCAGTCGCCATTGCTTTGTCTCTACTTTGCTTCTTTTTACGTCCCAAAGATTCGCGCCTTGAAAGACGAAATTATTCTACATACGTTTGATAAATCATTCTACTGGAGTTTATAAGATCAACATCAGCTCAATCAGATTTGAATACAACGAGCATTTCTTCATCATCTTCAGAATCGCATGTAATTGACGAGCTGAGTTGAGTATCATATACCAATATATTACCAACATCTAAAGCTGTTTTTATATACCCAGTGATGAAGAGTGATATGCAAAAACATTTGCGTCATGTGGAAATCAATACACGTTCAGCTATCTACATGATACCTGTGGTGTTGATTAGAAGTGAAATGGTATATTCAGCGATATTCCATATTTGTGAAAAGTTAATCAGACTAGAAAGTAGTCTGAAAATTACCACCAAATAATATAGAGCAGATCTCGTTGCTGTCGAGACAAGCTTACATCTGCATCAAAAAAGTGAATCAAATATGTGATGCTGTTCTTTCTTGTAGAACCGGAGATGACCACCAGCAAGCAGCGCCAGAGTGAGACGGACTGCATTGGAAACTTGATTTCTAACATATAACGACTTCTCGAGTGACTCAAGATTGGGGTGACCAGAATTGTTTCAATATGCATAGTTTTATTGCACATGTCTATTGATCTCAATGACTATCTAAACAGCTTTCACGACAGTTTCTGCGATACCATTCCATACATTACCAAGGAAGGCATTTTATGTCTTCTCCAACATTTGTTAATCTCTTCGAAGTTAACGATTCACATTTATGTGGTTTTCATT
The DNA here is from genome assembly GCA_019055375.1 of Parelaphostrongylus tenuis. NCBI lineage: Eukaryota > Metazoa > Nematoda > Chromadorea > Rhabditida > Metastrongylidae > Parelaphostrongylus > Parelaphostrongylus tenuis. Next base: position 678,596 of record JAHQIW010004752.1, read on the forward strand.
TATTACGCGACCTTGCAGTTGAAAACAGTTCATCTTGTGCTTCGACGGCAAATGAAACCATATAAAACATGCTGAAAGAAAAGTTGGGAGTTGTCTCTGCTGTTTCACGACCCATTTGCAACTTTCGGCTTAAAAACGTAATTACTTTTGCACAAATCAACATCTTTCCCATAGCCTAGAATCATACTTTTGCACCAATCAACATCTTTCCCATAGCTTGGAATCATACTTTTGCACCAATCAACATCTTTCTCATAACCTAGAATCAATATGAAATAAATAAATGTTAAGTAAAGCGTCATTATCAGCAAAATATAGAGCGACATATCAAAGAGCAAAATCTAAGAGTTCATAAACCGCCTTATGCAACAACCCAATACTTTGATGGCTAATATTTTGCTGACTTCGTCTTTCATAGTCCGGACGTACGTTATTTTGGACGACTTCAATTTGATTACAAGGGCAGGATGGTTGGAGAGGTTGGAGTCCGTAGCTCTATGGAGCGATAACAGCCTCCAGAAAAGCAGTGAGAAGATCGGTCACTGTTACTACCCAGCTATCTTCAAAAGCCACTTCCTCTGCCGACAATGAGAAAAGAGGATAAATCTGTTGCTCAACCGGTTTTTCCTTCCGAAATCCTGCACCCTAGTTCATTGGTGATCAAACAAAATTTGTACCATACAGGATGAAACTGGACACCTAAGTGCTTCCACTAGTCATTTCAGCAGGTTGCCTCGGCTATTCACTCGTTACCTGTGAGAGCACAAGAATCCTAGTCAATGGAAAACTGGCAAGATTGTTTTGTTTTACGAAAATGAAACCTTCACGACAGCGGCAACTATCGCTCCATTTGCTTGCTGTCCATCGTCTATAAACTCTGTACCCAAAAAGCGAGCGGCATGCGGAGTGCTTGTAAACATCAAATTGTAGTGGAGAACAATTAACACCCCATTTCGTGATCACCTTTTTCACTTAAGGGTCCCCCGCTTCAAAATGTGCATCGGAGATCTGGTCACTGCGCAAGCAGGATAACAGATCACACCTTATTGAAAAAACAATCCAATGGTCGATGCTAGGAGTATCTATTTTTTGGTAAATGAGATGAAGTATTCAAAATTGTGATCTATTTTAACGACCAAAAATCAGCGACTTTGTATCACACGCTGAGCTATCGAACGTGAGGTAAAATTATTCAAAATTTGTGTAATCGCATGGTTGTTAAAAGTCTAGTGGAAGCTCATTTTCAGACCCCTGCTGAGCAAGCAGAGCAAACCGAGTGTGAAGCATAGCTTTATTTCTGTTGCTACAACGCAGTAAAAAAGCCTTTTTGCCAATCAAGCCCACTATTGAAATAGTTGAATTTAGACTTAGAATCAATTACTTCACGTCTTAGAAAGAACCCTATACAGGGCCTCTATAGATTTGTGCATCAGCGCAGTCACATGCCGTCGTGATTGCGTTAATGCAGATTCTCAGTTGGCATTTATTATCGGCTATGTTGCGTACTTTGCCTCGTACTAGAGCTGCAGAGTAGTGCAGTGGCTGGTGATGCGGTGTGTCAGAAAACGAGGTGATAAGCGAACTACGGTTTTGGCACCCTTGCCAACATTCTCCGGAATTCAAAAATTTGAAAGTGTAGGAGCGCCTCAAATCGGCTGCCTGTAGGATTGCAGAAAAGGAAATGGTTCTGATGCCCTTACTTATTGTTCTTCGTCCTAATCATCGTCCTCAACTTCACCCTTCGACGGAATCGATCATAAAGCACGTGCGAACTGCATAGGTTCCTTCGCACAGTTTTTTTTTTGCAATTCTTGCGTTGGTGAAAAACTTGAGTCTAATTCAAATAGCGAGTGAGAGTAGTCGGGCAATGTCTTATGCACTAACGCTGCGATCCTTGACATTTTTCCCACCCTATCGAACCTAGTTTGAATCCTGGGCTTCCTTAAGCTGTATTTCATTATTATATTGAAGCTGAACGACTTGATTTATATGGTCGTGATATGAATTTTTTGCTTGAACTCGCTGTAGTATTTGACTTAGCGAAATTTGATCAACATTAAACCACCTATCATCTTCCTCCAAGGTGATACTTCAATTTTGAAGCACGCAAATGGCGCTCGACATGAACTTTTTGGGCTGGTCAAACATCTTCTTTGCTTACATGATAGATAGAGGTGGTATGTTTGCATTTCGATGTCCACTACTTTATGGGAGTTCTTTAATAAGCCATATATTAAAATTCGTGACGTTTTCGTTTTATGAAGATCAGTGCTGTTCACATTTACAGCTAGAGGCAGAGAAAGTAAGTTTTTTGTCTAATTAAGATAATCTTCTATCTCTGAAGGAGTTCCTTGATATGTCGGAAATAATCTGCTAGCGGTCATGTGGTAATCCAAGGGCTGACTTTTTACTAAACACTTCAGTTGAAATTTCCAAAATAACTTTGCTGTTGCTAGAGTTGCCTTAATAGACAGCAAGAAACTGTGTTTGAATGAGCGGGTAAGAGCAACACAAAAATGAAAGCGAGAAAGATGGCCGAGACTAGCCATTGGGGAGCGGGAATTATTTTTGAAATGTGCTGAAATTTTGCTGTGTTTATGCTCTTGTTACGAAAACACTGCTTATTGCGGTCATCATTTAGCGCATTCTGCTGCAATGATATGAGCCGAGTGTTCATATCAGATTTTTCCTTACTCTTAAAGAAGCTTTGAGATTTTTTTCTGGTTCGATTAGCCTTGAACTAGTGCTTTCGTTTCTACAGAAATTTGTATGAGTACCGACCAAATTGCTGACTAGAAAAATACAAAATGGCCGTATTCATTTTGTCCTGGAAGAGCATTGAGATCAGTTGGATACTTTTTCGTTGGTAATAATAGTATTCAAATCCTTGCGGCTATAAAAGCGCTCTTTCTATGGTTTTTTTACTACTTTATTTAATACGTTTCACAAACTTTTTCTTCTCTGCGGTTCACAGTGCTTCTGGCATTCGATTTGTCTTCTCGCTTGTTTGAGGTTTCTAGTTATCTTCGCGAACGTCTTAAAACGTCGTGCACGTCGCTCTACATCCTCGAAGTTAGTCGGGCTGGCACGATCGCTATTGATTGCCGGAGAGCGTCAAAGCTGTTTCAGTTCGACGTTGACCGTGCCGAGCCTCACTAGCCATTCGGCCAACGTCTTCGTGTACTTAGATCTTTGATATTCTTTCTAGAATGCAGAAATTGGTCCTGAATTTTCAGTATGTCAACTTGTGCCTTTCCTGTATCATCACCCATATTCAAAAAAGTAATTACATGCTTTTTTGACATTTCAGCAGTCATTCGATGGCTTAAATCTCGAGAATTTGAAGTGCATTTAATTTTTTAATGCCCTTTATATTACGCTGCAGCAGTGGAAATAGAATTTGTTTTACACTCAAGCATTCTTCTCCGAGTTAGGGGCGAGTTTAACAGCGTTTTTGATTCATCAAAAAAACTTTTTATTGCGCTCTAACAGCAAAATTAAGATTGCATTTCACACGCGGCGCACATACCTTGCACCCGTATGTATGTGAATCTCGCAACATTGGCACCAAGTCATCGCCTTCCAACAACCAGTCGATAGTTCAAGTCGCAAAAATTTTGACGGTGTGCTTGCTTTTCGAAAAGAAATCTCCCAGCGCGCTGTAGCAGTAACAATAAGAGCGTGGAACAGAATCTTCTTTTAATTATTACAACATAATATTTAAGCCATCTGGAAGATAAAACTAACCGTAAAAGTCTCGAGGTATAAGCTATCGATTGGTTGATAAAATGTTTAAGAAAGAATAAAAAAATAGGTTTTTTCTTGAATATGGGTTCGGATATGGAAAGGGTACCCATCAGCATCATGTTTCAACCGGACTTTGAGCAATCTGACTCCACCCATGGATGATAGCGATAACAGGCGATTGTATAGGCCTAGAGAATGACAATTTTTATGCACTTCTGCAGTGTAGTCCTTCAATTTCAGTTCGTATATTTTGAGTTTCCTTTTATTAGCTCGGAACTGAAGATGCAACTTCCTAAGTGACAACTCGACTTCAACAGAAATAAGCAACGGATGAGTAACTCGTGCTAATGCGATCGTTATACAGTAAATCTATTCCAGCTATAACACAACGATGGTCATGTTAGCTAAATTAGACCACACTGAGCCTCATCTGCTTCAGATTATCAATAGAGCAGTAATGTCTTGCTTCGTTTTTATTGATTTGCAATTGGCATTTGTTGACATTCGAAAGCTCACACATCAACGAATAGCGATGTTCAGCAACGAATCATCGAACATAACAAAAACATTCTTACAGCGGAATAGATAAAATTACAAAGAAAAGTGTCAGTCACAACGAAGATCTTTCGTCTTACCCTAATAAACTTCATGAATCAGTTGTACCAACCACAAAGGTAACAAATATAAGCGGAGGAGTCCATAAAAAACCCAAAAGGTCGTTGCCAGGCCGTTGTGAAGTGTTCAACACATGCGTCCCAGCCAGTAAAACGTGCCAAAGACCTGCATTTCACAGCTGAAAAAGTAGAAAGGTAGAAAAATAGCCACTTAAAAAATAAGGCTGTAAACTGAAGAATCATACTCTTAAGTTCCAAAAAGTTAGCCTATGAAATAATATAGAATTATAAGGATATAAATGGGTGAAGCTCTCGGCACTGATGAATCTCTCAGAGTTGAGCCATTCATTCGTCACCTTCCCAAGCAAGTCTTGTATCAATGTCCCGACCCCGGAGAGATGGAGAGCTTGGTGAGCCATGAGTGCGAGATTGAGCCAACAATCTTGAATACGATGCACATCTCCACTAACTACTGCGCTACATACGTTCCCTATGAAATGATATCAAATCATAATTACTCCCACTGCAAATTTTGAGATCCATTACCATATATAAAAACAGAGTGGAGATCAAGATGGTGAGGCAATAACTAATTGATGCGTTTTTCCGAGGGGGTCGGGTAGCCTGCTGATGTTGGATAAAATTGAAGCAGATGAAGAAATTTTACGCTTCGTTAAGTAACACTGTAATGGCGACAGATCCGTTTGGCTTGAAGTCATTTCACATAAAACGCACAAAAATTATTCCATGTGGAGGACGACGACATTATATGCATATCATTAGAAGTAGGTCTACATAAAGGCGATTCAGGTAAGGTTACCACCAGCGACTATGATAACAATATCGACGCAAACAGCATAGTTAGGAGACATCACGCTGAAGTGAATTAATGGATTAGAGAAAGAATTTTATTAGAAGATTCTATTCATCTCAATGAAAATCCGAATCATTTCAAAGAAAATCGTACTTATCTCAATGTGCTATTTGGTAAATTTCAGAATTACTCATACATCACTGAACACGAGACACAACCAACAGGTATCAGTGAAAACTCAGAGATTGACCTGCCTATTTCCACCAGCTAAATGACTTTTTCGTGAAGAAAAGAACGTGCGTCCTAAAGCCAGGATATTTCACAAGTCACATAGTTAGATTTCGTGTATATAGTTAATTTCTCCCCATAGATTATCCACGATGGTTTCAAAACTTTCATGCGTAGGTTCGGTTGGTGCTCAAAGATTGTTGTTTGTGTTACAAATGTCACTGAATGCTGACAGAGCTGTTCCACCTCCCCCAAAGTATGTGTCATTTGAAACACCTTGACAATCTGGATCAACGTGGTGTCAAAAGAATAGTCTGAAGTTAATAAATGGTTAGGGTTTCTCGTCATTGATAAATGAGGCAAAGCCTTCGTAGTTTGGAACGAGTTCCGTCGCTTGTAGATTTTATGGTCAAACATTCGATCCTTTATGGGTAATGGAATAGGCATCTAATAGAGTGATATTGGAAATTTCTATTGCAATCCATCATTCTTCTATATTCATACTCTGTTCTATCGTAGCAATCATTCTGATCCCAACTCAGTCGTTAGTGCACACAATCCCATACATTCATTTGTCGAAGAAGATGAAAATAAAACCAGTTAGAACCAATAAGAAATTTTTGGTTCTTTCTGATTTTAAGAGGACAAGTGATAAACCAATTTCATTCACTGGAAAGGAACTTTGCATAGGAGTGTTAGTCACTGCTCCGAAAGCTAAGACTTTCGGCTACAGTCCCGTGTCGCCGATTTGACAAAACACCCTTTTATAACGCTGCAAAATCTATACAAAACTAGTATCGGACGCTCATACTTCTCGACAAACAAAGCTCTTTCTTCGAACCATTAGTAATCATTCAATAGCGCAATCGTTCCTGATTCCAACGTTGTGCTTATAATCTGAAAAGACCGCTTCTCTGAAACGCAGCTGGCAAAACAAGTTGATTTCTCATCTTTGATAAAAGGGATTTGTGGGCAGTTCACTTGCGCTGGCGCACGATTGATAGACCTTGCACCGGTCTTACGACATCACTCCAGCGCACGTGAATTGGCCGAAGACCTCCTTGATCGCAGATGGGAATTCAACTTATTTTACCTGCTGAGTTTAGAGAGACGTCTTTTTAGGACATAAGCACAGCGTTGAAGTCAGAAACAATTGCGTTATCGAATTATCACTAATAGCCCAAAGAAAGAGCTTTGTTGGGAGAGAAATATGCACGTCCAGTAAGTAGCCTTGTGTGGATTATACAGCGTTTTAAAAGGTGTTTTGCCAAATCGGTGAATGCTGTTGTAGCCTGAAGTCTTAGCTTTTGAATGGTTACTGAAACTTCTATGAAAATTTCCTCCTTAGTGAATGAGATCGAAATTTCATTTGACTCCATATAGTCAGAAAGAACAAAATTTTCCAATGAGAATGATCATTGTCGAACGACATTAGAGAGCGAGATGTTGCAGTTTTCATCTATGTATAATAGGACAGGTTACAAAAACCGTTTCACTAAATCAAAGGTCTAACTTCCGCTGAATCCCAACATGAACGGTAGTACAACGGTTTGGCAAGCACCCCAGGATAGGATAAAATATGAGTACAAATCCCACCTGACGCAAAAAAGTTTTAGAACACCACTCTACGTAATTAGGTATATTGTAATATCATACCAGCCCTAGAGACGGAAATGAATTGAATTTTATTTGGTTCTAAAATGAACAATCAAAACTGCCTCACAAACTTTCTTTTTGAAAAGTTCAACGACGTCGATATATCACAAGCAATGGTTGGCGTTTATGACAATTTCACCTTGCTCAGAGCCGTCTAACTCCTTTTATGAAGAAGTGTGGTTGTATTTTGATTTATTTGATTTATCAATCAATAGGGTGGGGAAAAAGTTCTGAGGAAAACGCTTTTATAATATTTATTTATGCACCTATAACAACCGAACAAGGACGAAACTAATAGTCAACGTATCCCCCTTCAACTTTAAGCACTTCCTGCCACTTCTCCAGCAAAAGATCGATTCCGCGAGCATAATATTCCGATTTTTTGCTGATGAAGAAATGAATGACCATGTTGTCAAAGAAGGATTTCTTCAATCGTTTCAAGAACAGCTTGACGTTCAATTTTTTTTAACGACCTGAACGCGGCCGATCTTCCAAACTTTCTTCACCTTCGTCAAACTTTTTGAACCACCTGTACAACGTACTTTTGCCAACTGTGTCTTCGTCCCAAGCCAGACTGATGCGTTTACTTGCCACCTTTGCATTTGTACCCAACAGCCATTCGTGTATCATCAATAACCTAATTTGCTCGCTTGTTAACACCATCTTGAAGAAAGTAGATAAATGCTATACCAGTTAACGCGGGAGAAGACAAACTTTGAAATGAGCTCAAAAATACCTAAAGTGGCCGATATCAAATTGTTATAAGCATTTTCTCAGAACTTTTTCTCCAACATATCAGATGACTACGCAGTAACGGACGGCTGTAGGTAGAAATCTATGGTAGAGAGACTTAGGCGATTTTCGTTGTTTGATTAAAGTTTTTTTTTGTTTGGCAAAAACTCTTGGAAGTTTTATATTACTGTGGTAGAGCAAAATTTCCTCTACTCGATCATATACATTTAGTTTGGTTACGTATATCTTCTAAAGAGAAAAGGCTGGTTCACTGCGTGATCGTACTGAATTTGACATTCAATCAATTGTATTGCATTGCACAAAGGGATCACAGGAAAAATCTTCGGTTTTGCTCTTCCCTAGTTTTATACAAGACCCAAGAGTTATCATAGTAGATAAAAATTGAAGAACAGCTAGTAATTTATCAAAAATGGTTATGCACGCTGCATTCGATACCCGTTCATCGAGAACTCTCACTATAACTAAGTTTATATCAATCAATCGTTCATTTCCAATTATTCAAAGTTGACGTACGTGGAAGAAGGGTGAGTACTCATGTATAGTGGAAGAATTCTGAGCGGTAAGGGCAACCGTGTCTGAAGAAAATGCTTCAAACATCGATATTATGCAAACTATTGGTCAGAAACATGTGTCTTCAGAGAAGTATTAACGGTACTTTTTCCCTTGCTAGCACCATTTCTGGGAAATGTTTTTTCATTCCCTATTGAGGTGTTGGTGATTCTTCGACAGCTTGAATATCGAGAATCTGGAGGGTGTGTTTTATTTTTAAATGATTTCCATTTTAGCGTAAAGGTAAGGTATAATTTTAGGCAATGATATGTTAAGCGGCGAAAAAGTCTTGAGTCGATCTCATTTGCTGGACAAGAAGCATTTCGTAGGGGTTTTAGTCATCATTAAAAACCTGAATCCCTGCCTACAATTCTATGTTTTTTCAAACACCCTTTTATAACACAGCATGCAGAATAAGATTTTGTTTTACACTGACCTTTCTCGTTATTTTTTCATACTTATAAATCGCTATAAGCACAAAACCATATCAGCTTGTAGAGAATTTTTCGTATTATAGGAATCTGTTTTCACCCGCAGTTTCTTTCCATGAGGTGAGAAAATCCCCAACTGAATAACAATATTTCAAACGCAATCGGTCGCCCCGATCCGTCAGTTAGCCGCTTAAGAAAGCAGCGGAAATGTTCATAGCCGAGTAAAATGTGAAGGGAAGCCACAGTGACAACTTGTTAATAAGGTAATCCCCTCATCCTACGTAGCTCGATAGCAATCTACAATCTCGATAGCATTAAAATGGCGGCAATTATTGTAACTTGCTAAGGATTTTTTTAACGCCTTGTTGAAACTCTAGATGGAAACGAGAAACGCATGATCCTGATACTAGGGAAAATTCTCCATACGCTGATATTCTTTTTGTGCTTCCAGAGATTTATAGTCTAGGTAAAATGAAAGCCATAGGCGAGTGAGAAACAAAATTTTATTCCCTATGCTAGAGCGTTAAAGGAGCGTGTTTTGATAACCGATAGTGTGGAGTGTAGCCAGAGATTTATGCTCTTCAATAATTAATAACACTCCTATGAAAAGTTTGTGCGCAACGATGAGATAAGCTCAAAAATTTGTCTTCGCATAAAATCTGAGTACCAGATTTTCTTTCACACTAAAACATTTTACGCTGTACAGAGGTTTTTCGATCAGACTTTCAGTAACCATTCGATAGCACAAGTCTCAGCAATCTTAAAAGCTTGGTTTTTGAGAAAGGCGTACAGCTAAGAGATTACTGAGCTTCACCACTCAGCGCCGTGTCGATCGCGCACCGCAGTTTACATCTGGCGTGCGATGAGTGCCGAATGTAAAAACCCAGTATTCTCTTAGCTGTAGCGGCACACGAAGAGTCTTCCTGAAAAACTAAACATATAATTGAAATTCTTAAGCTTTGCTCTATCAAATGGGTGTGAAAGCCTGAGAGAAAAGTCGTGTCTAGCGAAAATATTCAGATGTGTAACACAATTCTATTCTTGATGTTACAGCTCACGGGAGAAACCTTTTTTAAAAGGCAAGCTCAACATTGACATCCTCAAGATTTGAGCTATCGACTGATTATTGAACGGCGACGGCTTGATGCCAACGTTGCAATATTATTCCATATAGCGGTGGAAGACATTAAACAGACCTTTAAAAAAAATGCTTCTTTCAATTTTCGAGATTCGAGCTGCTGGGTACACTACTAAAATGTCTAGAAAAAGCGAAAAATACTTTTTTTTTTGAAATGGGTGCTGATAGGGAGGTAGCGTATTATACGCATTGATGAACACGCGCTCTTCCTACGCTGACACGAGCTACATATTAGGATACCCTCCAAATAGAACTCTATTAGAAATGTTTAGTTGCAGAAGATGTGCTCTCAAGCTAGTTCTCAGAAGAAAGGCGATACAAGTGCACAATAGGAGTAGTTTTTCTACAAGAACGTGGTATTACCTCTGAAAAATAAAGGGTTCAAAAAAAGTGACCAGTCTTTATATCAAAAAACTTTTCAGGAAGCTTCTTTGTGATGTTCTATTCCTTATGCAACGACAAAATACCTCCGATATATGACCTTCACCTAAATTAACAACAAACCACCTATGACGTCCAACCGGCGGGGCAGCATTTTGGGCGTGAAATGTGGTCTTCTTTTCTCTCTTATAGCGTTCTGTGGCAGCCTTTGAAAAGCAATTATATTATCAAAATTCTCGAGATTTGGGCTATCTAATGGTTAAGAAAAGTATAGTTAGGGACTATATCAAAGCCCCAGCCGAGCAAATGAAGAAAATTAATTGTGAAACATGGCTTTATTTTCGCTGCCACAACGCAATAAAAAACCTTTAACTAAAACTACACAAGTTATTGAAATCGCAGAGTTTTAAGTTTTGAATGTCATCAAATGTCTATAAAAAAACTTTTATACTGCAAGAAAGGCCTTTAAAACAGTCGGGTACCTCAGCTAATACTCGTCGCCCTTAGTGTTTAATGACCAAATACTTTACGTGACATCACATCGGTGACCTTTCCTACACAAAAAGTTTAATGAGAAAACGAAATCGTCAAAAACTCAGCCATCGCTCCAGAAGAGATTACATCAACGCTTTACATTCAAGCGGAGAGAAAAGTATATTGTAGTAGTTAAGAGCTTGGCGCAAGAATTCAAGTGCCTTGAGACATAGACGTGGCCGTGCTTGATACTACGTTCCAAGCTCACCAGCCTTTCAGTTTTTGAGAATGGAAAAACGATACCACAGTTGCGTGGGAAGATAAAGAATAAAGGATAGAGCTCTTGGCATTGATCAATCTCTGAGGGATGCGCCATGCATTTGTCTTCAATTTTTAACTTCGTTTGAGGTGATTGAATGCATATCTGGCCTTTACAATGACTCTTAGTGGCCTCCCGCTGTACCGTGTCAATGCTGTTCGTTTCATTCTAGTTCGTGGGTCCCACTATAACTTTCTTCATGCGCTCTTCTAGGTAGGATTCTCGCGTTAAAATCTGCAATGATGACCTTGAAGAATGTATTGTCCACACTCTGAAAATTCTTCGAGGTCCATGAAAAGCGCTTTGACTTCACCTTCGTCATAGCTTGATGTTGGTGAGAAAGCAACGAAGATAGTTGGAGTTCATATTGATTGACTACGTCGTTTCAACGGCGACCCTCCTATCCGGATTTTCAGCTGATCAAATGAATCGACGTTCATAGTCATTTCATAGTGGCGGAAACTCCAACGCGGCCGGTACCTCTGCTATCGCATGTTCCATGAAACAGCTCTTCTCTAATGTCATAAACAGAGTAAAATGGTGGCGACTTCTTGCCTCAGTTAGGCCAAAGACATCGTAATTAATCCTACCTGCATGCATCAGAAAGATATTCTACAGCAAACGCGATGGTTGCCAATTAGTAATTAGTCGTAGTAATTGGCTGACATTTCGGCGATCCGCCTTCTTCAGAGTTGGGGGTATGTAGTATTAGTCTATTTGAATGATTAGGAGGATCTTATTTATATGCTGCCTAGGTCAGGCTAAAAGATCAAACGAAGAAAGGGCGCGAGATCTTGTGTGATGGTAACGCATCTAGATAGCAAATCTAAAATGGATAAAACCGAGCCTTTGGGTTTACATAGGGCACCAAAAACACAGCAACAAGATTTCGGTGTGACTGTTACAATCCTAGCACAGGAATTAGAAATATCCAAGCGCAAAACTGTTGAGGTATATTGAACAAACGCCAAAGACCCCAAAATGAACCGAAAGGATGAATGCGTCACCATTACAAGAACATACGCCCAAGCTCTGCAAAAGGCTGTCGCCGAAAGGACACCGTTTCTTATGACCTTTGCTTGAGCGAATTTCTAATGGGAGCGAGCACCAATCTCTCTGCCAGTCAGAACGGGGCAGCTTGAGAGGTCGAAAAGCCCCTTACTGTTGGCAAAAGATTAATGCTTTTTTTCGTATATTCTCATAGCATATAGTTTATGAAACGCTTCAACTTTAGTCTTCTTCTCGACGTGAAACATATATTTTGCTGAATCGCATTTTCATCATAGTGTTTATCAACTTTCGGGAAAAATTCAAAGTGAACTTTGCAGAAAGTTGCAGGCTCAAGAAATACAATGACGACAATGCTGCTGATTTTCCTATTGTTTGTTGTTGGACTAGTTTGGGGATGTGGCACACCACTGGGAGGGCGAAGTGTCTTCTAGAACAAGTTTCGCTTCCTAAGTGTTTTTTCTCGCCAACGCACGCTGCAGTCAATTATCCCAACATAATGGTGTCAAATAATCTAAACGTTTTTGCAATCACACTCTCAGTCACAGAAATCGGGCATCACATGTGAGAATCATATCCTCTCATGTAGTACTGGTGGTGATGCACTTATATGAAAGTTGTTTCGATCTATTTAAATGATGTTGCAATCTGGTGCCCTCAAATACTTCACAATACTCTAATTCTCTTGATTCCTATCGAAAACTTGATGTGGCAGTCTTACAATGGATGAGAACGAATAGGCTGCTGAAATCCCAGCGCCATGCATGGCTGCTTAAACTTTATTTACATAAGCATAGGCAATATGAAATCTCCATAGAGGGCACGTTTATGCAAGCAAGAAAGGTGAGGTGCGTCGTCATCAGAGTAGCTAAGACGAGAAGTCGCTAGCCATTTCATGTTGCGTATTTGACCATGAGCATCATTCATTTCCGGCTTTGACCATCCCTGTTATTTACAGACTGAAAGCAAACTGTGACGAAGGTATAGCCAAAGTGCTCTATAAAGACTCAATGAAGTTTTTCAACCATACATTGCTCAAATCATCATTAGAAATTCAAACACAAAAATTGAATCTGGAAGAGACGCACTAAGAGCATCACACTGGGATCCACATATTGAAATTGAATGAGTGTGAGAGGATGCCTGAGTTTTTTACAGCCACTAAACACGTTTGTGGTAAATGACATCTCTAGAAGCTCTACTCTTAACGGGTTGGACTGGTATGCCTACCCATTAATGGGCAGCGGAATGATTCTAATTGTTCATTATGTCCGTCAAGGTTCAGAGTTGAGCAAGAGAAGCCGAGCGGCATGGAGAACGTCTTTGGACTCCACGATCATTCCTGCCTTGACATATGCATTGGAAATCGGGCTGGAACGTCAGTAATAATTCTCTCAGTAAGTTGAACAAAAAATCGATGCTAGAAGCAGCTCACATCCTGGAAGTGAGGAAAAGGATTCAAAGTTCTAACCTATGTCAACGATCAAAATCAAAGATGTCGCTTCACAACGCCAAATTGTAGAGAACCAAATGAACTGGTTACATTATGCGCTTTCGACAAGCGAAAGACAAGTGGTGTTGTAATTGGCTGCATTCTCCGAATGTGAAATGCGCCACAGGATCACCAGATCCGATTACAAACTTCTTCAAGATAACTCTAGAAGTATAGATGTTTCACGAATGCTTACAGTAAATTCCCAAGACCGACTGTCTGTTAACCTCGGCATGCTTCAATATGATCCCTGATTATCTTCTTTGAGCAGATCACGAGGTGTTGCATTAAACTTTATTCGATAGCTGACGTTTCGGCAGTTCGCCTTCTTCAGAGCCTGGAAAGGTCAAAATGTTTGCAATACAATCAGTCAAACACCTCCATTACTTCTTTAGAAAAAATCACCAGACCTAGATTTCAATCGCATCAAGCAAAAATCAACACTCAACATACTCACCGCTTTTTATATGTGTTCCACTGAATGATCCAAGTGGAGATCACCGGAAAGAGAGACACATAGGCTCGCAATGCACCCTACCCATCAAAACAACAGTCTTATATACTGGCTCATATCACGAGTGTTTACGAGGCATTCCTCCCTGCGGTTTATGGTTGGATTGGTCGTATTAATCCAAAATGCTTCCAAGATCTTTCGCGCTGATGTTTTTTGCTCCTGCGCAAGGATGGTGACTTCGATTTCAAAATCAACTCCGTCGTGCTTCTGTGCTCTATGCGTCCCTAGCGGGGTGTTTCGTCTATTAAGACGCTTGTCAGCTAGGTGTTCTTCTATGCGTGCATAGAGCGGCCTACCCGTTTCGCCTATATATTTATCACTACACGCTTTGCAAGAGATTAGGTAGACTGTACCTACGCTCATGCAATCACCGCCTCTGCCGTTAGGACATATTTTACAATCTTTCGTTATGCAGAGACGGTCATATAAGCGGTTTCGAACTAATTGGCGTTTTAGAGTATTCGGTGGTATTTCTATAATGGCCACCGATTGCTCTAAACCCGCTCTTTTCAAACATCGTTTTATAGCTGTACTAATCTCATTTGAATAGAACGGGATGATAAACGGGACTTTCCTTTCATTCAAGTTTTCGTTCGGAGGCGCATTATTTCCTCTAAACCTAAGCCGAGGGGTTACAAATTCGTATCCATTATAAATGGCTATTTCCCGAGCCAGTTTCACGGATTCTACTCTCTGCTCCTCCCCGGTACATACATTGGCTGCTGTTCGAAACATGTTTTTTACTAGCGCCTTTTTCGTATGTGAGGGATGAGATGAGAGATAGTGAACCAGGATATTCTTATTACTTGGCTTTCGGTACCACTTTGTTATGTAGCCGCTCTCAGTTAAGTTTATTTGCACGTTCAAGAATGGGAGCCAATCGTCTTTTGGTAACTCACGGGTGAATTTTATATACTCTGACTGTTCATTCAACAATCTAAAACAATTATCTAGCTCCTTTTGAGTGGAACAGATAACCAAACAATCATCTATATACCTACAGTAGAGTAATGGCCGGAGATCCATCACTGGTGCTTCCACTTTAGACATAAAGGCAATGGCCAGGCTAGGTGCCAGTCGCTGTCCCATTGCCAGCCCTCTGGTTTGAGCATAATAATTCCCGGACCATCTGAAGATTGAGCAGTTCAGGCACTCTTTTAGTAGGATCATGAACTGCTCAATCGTCAAGCCATACATGTTTACAGCTCCCTGGTGTTGTATAAGAAGCTCATGTGTGGCTTGCAATGCGGAGTCATTCGACACGTTGGTATATAAAGCAGTGACGTCGAATGACTCCATTACGTACGCGTTGTTCGGGTTCGCGTTACGTAGACGATCCAGGAACATCTGAGTGTTTGTCAGATGGGCTGGAATGTGTCCTAGCAACTGGGATGTTATTAAAGTCAAGAACCATGCTATCCTATCCGTCGGTCCGCCTACACAACTGATGATAGGTCTAACTTTGAATATAGATGGATCGTTAGACATTAGATCATCAGTGGATACTAACTTATGTGTTTTTATAAGCAAGTATAAGACAGGACATGTTGGTGACTGGATTTTTAATTGAGAAATGATAGATGGTCTTAAGCCTGCCGCTTTTGCCGTACGGACCCACTCACTGTTTAATTTGCGGTTTTGCCTTTTGAATTCCTTTACAGAAGATGATCGGTAAAGCGAGGCATCTTCGAGATGCTTGTTCGTTATTGCGATATCTAACTGTCGAGGAATCACAACAAATTCTCCACCCTTATCACTAACTGATAGCCTTATCCTACCTTCGCTTATCAACTCTCGAACCTCTTTCATGCCACGTTTTTGTAGTTCGGTGAGGTTCGATTGATATCTTTTCCTGCTATAGTGAGTGAGGGTTCTAAGAGTTTCGTCCGCAAATTTCCGGAATTTTCTATCTACCTCCTCGTCGGGGTCTTGTTGTCTATAGAACGGCTGAGGAAATGGTGGTATTGGTGCCTCTACTTGCTGTTCATTCCTATGAGTCTCTTCAACTCTGGCCTTTTTACGGAGTTGATCTTGCAAATCATGTAAACCACATGCAGCCTTACGCAAGGACACCTTAGAAATGGGTTGAGATGGTGAAAAGCTTGGACCCAGTTCTAATAGCGAGCGCGCACCATCAGGGAGAGTTATGCCTCCTAGCACTGTGACCCTCGAATTTCTTGATGCATTACTTGCCTAGTTGTGACTCGCTTGTTCTTCATTAGCGATATCCGTATGCCTTCTCAAAGTCATGTTATGCGATCTACTCAAAAGATCATCGAATTTTCTCCGCAAAGTAACTTTAGCATTTGACCTAATGGAATCACAAATCAATTTTGACCAACCAGATAATTCTCTTCCAAAGGTTGCCTTCCAAATACTGATCACAATAATATTCCTTCGCCGCACACTTCTTCAGCATAGCGTACAGATTGTCCTGCTTATTCCGTAGACAGGCGCGGAGCACTTTCATTTCGATATCCAGTATTCGATGGCTGTCCTCTGGTACATCACATATCACGTGAAGTCGTATTCGTTTTATGAAGTTTGGAACGATTCGATGTTGTATGCAGCGTCGGAGAAACTTCACACATTGTCGAGCTAAGACATTTTTCTGCCTTAGTGATAATGCTTCTTTTGTCAGTCGGAAGAATCTTGCTGGTACTTCTTCTAACAATTCCCAAAACCGACTGTCTATTAACCTCGGCATGCTTACAGAATAGATAACCCACTGGACTACTCTTGCAAACAATGAGGAAAAGATGGGCGCTTTACTAGTAGCTTCCCAAGTCACTCGACGATTATCGAGACTGCAGGTAATGCAGATGATTGCCCATAACTGTCCTTTCTTTGAACTAGTCGTGTCAGTAGTAATAAATGTAACTGGAGAGAGATGTTTGTGGTTAGCTAAAAGCGTAAGGAAGTGAGCACAAGAATCTTAAAGTAGTCCTTTCAAGCTCTGTGCTATTTAGAAAGAAAATCAATCACAACATTTTACGGAGAGAACCTTGAGCTTCACCGTTAGTGGATTTGACTTGCCGATATCAATGACATGGACGAGCGATCAAGGTGTAGTCTCCCAGTTTCCAGGTATACTACGCAATGGGCCGATGTTCAGGCATTCGCTCAACGTCTCATAATTGCAGGTTGTCAATTTTTGGAAGATATCGGAATCTACCATACTATATCTTGCTATTTGTCAGTACTAGCGAAATGCTTGTAAAGGAACAGTGGGAAATTTTTGGTTTTGATGGGCTCGAGCAACAAGGTCGCAGCGCCGGCCTCTTTGATAATGTATATAGCAGAAATCCTAAGCCAACTTACCGTGAGTATCGGCTATCAGCCACTTCATTGCCGATAGTGGCTGTTCTTCCAGCTCGAAAACATAATGTGTTGGCGTTAAATATCAACAGAAAACTTCTGTATATCACAAAAATAGCTATAGAAATATGTGAAGAAGTAAAGTAACGCCATTTATCAGTGCTAACTTTACCAGAAGTTGAAATAAAGCATGTCTGTGGAGGCTAATCCGTAATTTATAACATCACACTCTGCTTAGCAGGCGTGAACAATTTTGAATAGATGAATTTCTGTTTTATGAGCAATTTTCGCACTAATATTCTTAAAAATTTGTTTGAAGACCAATAATTACGCGCCTTTCCAATGGTTCAATAGAAAAAAACGTGTCTGCAAAAAATTGCTTTGCAGATAATACGGCTGTGATGGGAGAGAGTTGCGTGATTTCCGGCAATACAGTAAGCGGCTTATGCAGACCTATGCGTGCCGACATGTGTATGCTAATGGGTGAAATGGCTTTTATGCATGTTATACCCGTACCAGAACAGCGTAAGCGAATTAATGGAAATAACACGTAAGAGATTTTCCATTCTCCTTCAATGACATTGATAATTCACTGTGATAATAAAGTTTAGACCACCAATATCGTCATGGCAAAGTGGTCCACACAAATGTGGCTAGGTGTTCTAAACAGAGTTGCCCGAGCCTTGACGTCAGGACCATTTGGGATCGTCTTCGCTGGGATTTCTGCTACTATCAGCAAAGTTAAAGTACTATGCGATTCGAGAGTTGTGCAGCACTTTGATTAAAACATGAATTATAGGGAATAAGCATAGCACCACAGGGATAAATTTATCCTCTCAGAGTTTTGTAAAAATCTCAAAACGAACTTTTCCAGCGGAGGCGTTACTCATCAATCATTTCCTTTCCTATTGAGCCCGTAGCACAAAGTTGCTAAAAACTAATAAATGAGGTAGAGCTTAGACGCGTTTGTCTTCTTCAGAGCCGTTGACTCGTCAACTTTGCGCCAATAGGCTCAATCAAAAAAGAATATATATGTACCCAACAGTAGCTGCTTACCTTCCACACCCCCTTTTCGCTAACTGATTTATACTTTGCAAACTAAATTCGTTCTAGATATGTTTGATTTTATATGAAAAATTGCACCATGGTAGATGATACCAGAATTAAAGTTGCCGATAGAGCAAATTTATCTTGGCTTGATAAAAAAATAGCATAAGTTTAGCAAATGTATTAGCTGTTGTCACTCCTATAGGCAAATGCCAAGAACGACTATCAATTAACCTCGGCCTTCATCAAGTAATCGTGCATTTTCTTGGTAGGTAAGCATGTGGTCGTAAGAAACTAGAGTTTATTGTGTACGATACACCACAATAACAATGATTAAAGTTTCGCTTGTTCAGTCATCCTCATCGCCTGGAAGAGTCAAACTGATGTGCATTCCACTCACTCGACCACTATCGTAATCAGGAAGCAAAACTATTCTTAGATAATCCAATTCATTTAAAAAGAGCTGCATCATTAAATGGTACCGTTAGTCAAGTAAAAAAACATGCTACTTCATAGAGCCTCTATTATTCTCCATGCATGAAAAGGGTGCTTGGAAAAAAAATGCGCTGCCCAGTCGCCAGTATGTGGATAGGAAGAAAGCACAGGAAGAGTTCTTGAACTTGGTGCAAAAAATTGACCATTTTCAATCCTTTCAGAATTACCTTCTAATATAGGTTTGAGGGAAAATCGAGACTTCCAAACGGTAGATCCACTTCGTACCCTACTCCTTATTTCAGACGGTCTAAAGGTAGCTATAAATCGCCGCCCTTTCAAAAGAGTACGCCTACAAATCTATAGCAGTGACTGAAGTACGGCCAATACTCTCAGAAGCCAGCGTGCTCGTAACCGCCTATGTGAGTCTATGCACTACGCAGAATTGCAAAATAAACCCAAACGGTACAGACCGTGACTGCATGAGCATGCGTGTAGTCTTAAGTACGCTTTTAGCCTTTCTCGACGTATTTACACTACATTTCCCAATGTTGTTACGTTAAGCTATCTTATTTGAAAAGGACACATTTATTTCACGCAAGTTTCAAAAGGATACTTGCGAAAAGCTTCTTGAAATAATATAGATTCATAGGACTATCAAGTATGCAAATTTTTAGTTCGATCGGATGAAGAATTCTTTGTATAGTTTATCTAAAGTATTCCATAAAACTCTCTGCTCATAAGTGCTGTTTGATGAGAAATGCGCCCTAGAAGGGTCATTATCTGCAATTATTTGGCCGCAATTTTAACTCCTTAGGTAAGTGATGTTTCAATTTTGATACACACTTGGCCCGCGTGTCGACTTGTTTAATTCATAAGTGCGCGCCCCGATCAAAATCTGATCATCGTTGCTACATTTCTGTTAGACCTTGATAAATGATTATTTGACCTCATTCGTTGAACAAGAATTATTCATAGCAGTATTAGTAACCATTCGAAAGCTTGAATATCTGGCTAGAGTGGTACGTGACTGGTTTTTCGAAACACCCCTTTATAACGCTGTAAATTCAAAATCAAATCATGCTTCACACGAACACGCGTTTTTTTTTCTTATTTCGTTCATATTTCGCTGCAAAAAAACTCTTTTTTCAAAGAGCTAGAACTCTTTCGATAGCACAAATCTCGAAGAACTCAAAAATGTGCTTGACTTCCAGAAAAACTTTTCTGGTGGCGCTCTAAAAAGAGGAAAGGATTTGTGCTTCAAACCTTGTGGTACAGAGCTCTTTCTGTAGTCTTTTAGTAATCATTCGATAGCATAAGTTCCAATCATTGCAACCTGCGCTTAATTTCTGGGAGAGATCATTTCACTGCAGTGTAGCAGGGGAAATAAAAACCGAGTTTCAAATGTTAGGCCGAGCTTGTTCACCAGCTAATATGCATGTTGGGAACGATGCGATCTATCGATGGCCTAACGAGTTAGACATGCGGGATGCATTTGTTATTTAATTGGAATTTCTTCTCCTCAAAATTAACGAAAATCGCCCACCGCTGCGCGATTCTCTCTGTGCACATCGATTTCTATAGTCGCTCCTTAGGAGTACATGAAGAATGTTTTATGCCTTCTTGCACTTCCTCACTATCACGAAATAGAAAACGGAATAAAACAGTGTTCCCCAACTTGTAGAGTAAAAGACCAGCAGTCTCTTTCACATCAATTCAAAGCGGAACCAGGAAGCTCAAAATCAGTTTGCAAGCAGATTGGCGTGAACCAGAAATCATAAGATCTCAAATTCCCTCAACCTTCATCGTTGATAGTTTGACAAAATGTGATATGTTGCCTATGTCGAAGGAGTTCTTCTCTGTGCCGGTGAAGAAAAATAAGTAAGCAGAATAAACCCTCGAACTTAGTAAATATTAGTGGCGGTAGTTTTTGAGTAATTAATGAAATGGATTTCGAGTAATTGATGAAATGGATGAAACTTCGCGAACGGCGCTTATGTTCGTTATTTGATCCAAATTTTTTTCTTTCAAAGTAAAACTTTAGATTTTTCATATTACTCACATAGATTTTCTCTACAGGGTCGTATACTTTTTGGATCCACCCAGTCTAGGAAAATTGATGAAATACTTGTCCAGAAACGCTAAGATGGCTCAGCGATAGAGTGCTACAAGTTATGTCTAAGCTATTTATGCATTCAAGCACCTGAACGACATTTTATAAAGCACTATGCACCGCACATGCATCAGGGATTGGTGAACGTCCAATGTTTTGCTCATTACTTCATCTTAAAGCAGCTTGAGTGCGCTCTTGTAAAATCATCATTCATCTTTATCATGTGAAAAGGGTGTCCAATTGGCTCATCTCTTTCATAGAACACATGAATTATTACATTTTCTGATGATATCATCTATTTTTAAAACTCAGCTTAGCGGAGCGACTGCTATTGATGGCTCGCCCTATTCTATTATGATTTTGCTCATTGGAATCTTGTTGGACTATTTTTTGAGCCGATATGAGATTTCCCTGAAGATACGAGTTTATATATACTATCATGTGCTTCCATGTGGCAACCAACATTAAGGGTTTCTTCTGAATCCTCGCGGCTGTACTTGATTCACTCTTACTGCGGTGCAAACGCGAAAACAATAATCTACGTCGAATTACAACTATATTGTAAGCGGAGAGTCCTATAAGCTTGATCCACCCATATGTCCACGTATTCAGATGTATTGTTTTGCCGAAGCAGCCTTCCGTATTCCATCTAGGACCATTCAAATTAAGGTCATCGTAAATCAACTCGAACTTTTAGTACGAGCGCAGTCAACGGTAGCAAAGTAACACAAAGTAGTCATAATTTAAACTTCAGTAACGAAGTATTGTTGGCTATTTAAAAAGTCATAACGAGGAGTAGCTTTGGTCTTAATGCGTAGACGACCATTTGTACCAAAAGGGAGGAATTTCTGTTCAATAGTTTACAATGGATCTCTTCAGCACTTACCTGTCCATCAATAGCTTGTAGTAAATAGACTCCACGAATGCCTCATAAAAGTTGTTTTCTACGCTCGATAGCTTGCAAAATCCCTTCTTGGAGAAGGTTATTTTGCCTTGAGAGATCACACAAAATTTGTACGATTGTCTAACACACATTGTCTTACATGAACTATTCTAACCAATGTTATCAACTAACGCGTCTACATCTGATGATAAACTTCCTTCAATGTACGGCAACTTATTTGCGATTGCGGTGCTTCGCTATTATTAGGTTGCTTTTTGTGTTTTGGCGTTAGAGAAATGAACATTAAGTTTATTAACAAGGAGTGATTGAAATTGCATGATTTTAGTATCGTTCAAGTGAGCGTTTTCTTGCGAATATTCTGGTATACAACTTGTCTATGTTGTTCTAAGATGGAGCTGTCTTGAGAACAAATTCGTTTGCTACTCATACACGAATGGCGCCCAAGGGAAGGTGCTAGTGAAGTGGAGCGCAAAATTATTGGAGCTTGGAGCGCTGATACGGCTGCAGAAGGGATGATTAGGAAGTGATTCACCAAATTCATAACTGGCGAGAACAATCTGAAGGATCAATCGCGCTCGGGTCGCCCACAGGAATCTTCATTAATCTTGAATGCCATTTCACTAGCATCTTCCCCACGGGCAATTCATGCATAGATAGCAAGCAAATTTGTTCCCACGGCAGCCTCATCTCAAAGCAAATTTAGGCAAGCTGCATACCAAAGTGTGCGCAAGAAAACTTTTACAGAACTTCCTGATCATCGAAAAGGTGGTCCTTGGTTACTGAGACGCATTATGCCTTTGGCCTACATAATGTTTATATTGCACTTTGAACGAATTCCAATCTTTCTTTACGTAGATCAGAATGACAAGAACCCTCTTTTGTGTGCGCGGTAGAGGACGCTTCTAATATCGTCCTATACACTACGACAATCAGGGATTTTCACTATATTTCCTGCACAACGTTATCTGGAACGAAGTGATCCGTTTCTTGATTCTATTCATTACTTCAAATTTCTAGTATTTCTACTGCATTTTTCGCAGTGTCATGATGTTTTATATTTACCTAAGAGAATTGGGTGCTGAGCAAAAATTCGACCGCAGCTGGGAGTCGAACTCGGGTTTCATCCATACCGGGGAGGGTGCTACCATTTGGAATGAAAAATTACCATGAAAAAATTGGGGTATTGCCTATCACATTGGCTGTCAACTCAACTGGATTTATAAAGCGAAATCGCATACCGGACCAAACCTGCTAGGTTGGTGGCTGACAGCTAACATAGAGATGATGAAGAATGAAGTATGATGTTGTGCTATCTCGCATCCCTGGTATGAATGAAACGTGAGTTCGACTTTTGTCTAAGGCCTGATTTTTGCTCACTACTTAATTCTCTTAGTTACCTGTTCACTACATCGTCGACGTGTTTGAGATCCATCCTAGTAATCTTGCACTTTCAGGAGTTAGACATTATTTAATTTCTTGACGTAGATATGGTTAACGGCATTTTCTAGCTGTTTATTTTTACTGACATAAATAGCATATTCGACAGTTTGTACGAAATTTACCTAAGGAGCAGCAGTTTCTCCGCAGTGTAAAAATTCATAAGCGCTCGTTTACTCTAAATTGGGAACTCGAATGTACCTCAATTAATACGTCTGTGTAAATACGGATAGTGCGCCCAACATAGGCAGAGCAGAAATCTAAAGTCTTTTTTTCCGGATTTCTGAGTGTACAAAAATACTGTTTCGTTTTCAGCTTGCATTTAACTCAATGCTTGTACAGATCGGCCGGTGATCTCCTTGAGAGAACTATGTGAAGGCATATTGAGATAACAAGTTGATCTTCTACACGTAAGCAGAATAATGAGATTCTCCAATTTGTGATGTAAAAAATTTTATGAAGACCATTCACTGTGAGTTGCTGATATATATTAGATTTGAAGTACAAAATAGGAAAATTTTAAGGAAGTGGAATGAGGTTTAGACCATTTAAATGTTTTTCCATGTCCTAGAAAAGGAAGAGATTCTAAAAGCGTGGTTTGCTCGTCATATCTCCACTAAATAGGTAGTGCCATGCTCTCTGTGCCAGAGATCCTGTACAATATTTACGAATCTAGACGTGCACTTCGCTTACCTTTTTCGATGACCAGCAATGTATGGTAAATATGGAGGACGACGGAGTGAATCTTCGGAAGCCAACTCATGGTGAATACACGGCTCGCACCGACTTGAAGTTTTGCTACCCAGGTTTGAAAAGATGCCTTGTCGTTTGGGCGCATAGCTCACAAGCCTTAAAATTCATTGATACTCAAAATAGCTTAATCTTCAGAGTTGAAAAAAAAATTGGAACTAGCTACCCAATTATTTCTTGAGTCTCGGCCATAGAGCTTGACTGTGCGATATTTCTTTTTTCCATTTCCATAAGTTATCAAGAAGAAAAGCCGTTCACTTGGCAGTTTAGAAACTCAGACTATACATAAATAAAGCGCAATGAAAATGGAATGATTATTATTATTACTTAAATGAACGTCTCGGTCAATAGCATGGGAGATTTTTTTGATAAATCGCATTTTTACTTTCGTCCTCAATCATTTGACGATACCAGTTCGATGATACAGGAAGCGTAGGTGCTTGTATCGGCTAAGATTACACTCTGACTTCAGTGCCTGTATTGTGAAATTATTGACATTTCAGAAAACATTTATCCATATCACAGTTGTTTAGACTTCATTGCATTTAGGGATTACGCTGTTAAGGTAAGATAACCAGACAACTTTGTTGCAAGACAGAACTAAGCATTTTTTATGATTCACGTTGAACCTCGAGAGATTTTCTGGACTGCTAGTGGGTTACAACGGTCTGGAACTTTGCGTTGAACTCTGCGTCTTGAGTAGTGATTACGTATGCAAGGTGAAAAGGATGTTGAATTCAAATAATTCTATATCATTGGAAATTATGCGATACAATGGAAGTCAAGCAAAATAAAATTATTTTTGACTTCTTTTATGAAATTGGGCATATTTTAAAACTCTTTACTGCTCTTTTTTCTGAACATGATCCTTCACTAATCATTTACCAACTGTTAGGTTATCACTGTCATAACAGATCAGTATGTAAGCCTATGCTATATTTTCTCTACCATTTTTCTATTCTCTACGCCGGATTTCCTCACTTGATTCCGACCTACTATTAAAGCTGCAAATGCTTTACATTAGCATTATACCAGTAATATTTCATTACTTCATCATGATTGATATATATTACATCACTTATACGCTTAATGCTGATTAATAACCAAAACTTCACTGCAGTCGGCAGTGTTTGCCACCCTGGAAGGTGGTTTCTTTGATACCAGTATTATTTCATTATTTCATAATGATTGATATATATATATTACCTCACTTTTACGCTTAATGCTAATTAGTAACCAAAACTTCACTGCAGTTGGCAGTGTTTGCCACCCTGGAAGGTGCGTTTCTTTGAACCCGGAGGATTCGCTATCTGCTCCAATTAGCCTTGAGCCTTCTGATGCCACCTATCAGCTGTACTACGTAAACGGCTCCACCTCACAACCAGAGCACTCTCCTATCGGTCAGCCATTTAACATCTTGGAGAAGGACAAGGGATTACATTGCTTTCTTATGCAATCTCTTTTCTTTTCACTACTTGTGATAGATGAGTGGGAACAAGGTTTTCTTCTGCAGCCGAGAAGAAGCACATTAACCAGCAAAAAAAGACCAGAATTAGTAGCTACTGGAAATTTGAGCGCTCTCAATTATTCATTTAGGATATTTGGCTATTAGTCAAAACAGAATCTTAATTGTGAGTCAAATTTCTAAGTGCGAATGTCTAACTTTTCAGACAAAAGTTTCATGAGTATCGAGTATCTATTGAAGAAGTCTCAGGGAGTGAATTCGTCGTCGGCGAAAACTCTCAAAATCAAACCGATCAAACTGCGAAAACGTCTTTTCGAACAGAATCGGTGTGTTTTCATCAGTGCCTTTATTCCGATGATACCTCGGATACGGCATTTGCCATCCAATTGCTGCTTTTCAGCTGTACATACAAAAATAATACTATAATTTGCCTTAATAGTAGCTTGTTCAACATGAAAGTTATCAGAAAACCGCGTCTGACCGAGGTGGCCGGAATTAGAAATGCTTTTGAATGAGTGGTGTAAGGAACTTGAAAATCCTTGCCAATTTTGAACGATCATTTTCCCGTGAACGGCCCGGACGCCACTGATCCTCCAGACTGTTCTCACCAGCCTTGAATTTTGCAAGGCACTTCCTAGTCGTCCTTCTGCAACCGTATCATCGTCCCAAACTCCATTGAGCTTGAGCGCCTCTTCACTAACATTTTCTCTTACTCGCTAATTATGCAAGCGAATTTGTTCCAAAGGCAGCTCGTCTTCAAGTAGAGGCAGTTGTATACCAAAATGTTTGCAAGAAAATGCTCACTCAAACGATATCAAGAACAATGCCATTCCATTGCATAAATCATATTGAAAAATCAAAACGGCACGACATTTTTCATCCAATTTATTATTTTGTTTTCGCTACGATAGCACAGTAAGAAGTATTTTCTATAATTCAAGCTTTTAAATGATTAAAGAAAAGTATTTTCCCAGTTGAAAAGGTCCCTTCATGTGATTCTTTCCAATCAACGAAAACTATCTAAGTGATTTACTTGGCAGTGATGCCAACAATTCATCCTATTGCGTCTGTAACTGCACGAACAAATAATTTTCTAAGAAACACAGATACTGCGATGATTAAACGCTAGTATGTGCAAACTGTACAATTGGATGAGTACAAATTCATTTTCAAGAAAACTCAGATCAAACTATTTTACAACTCTGAAAAAAAACAATGATTGATTTTTTTATGTTTGACGGAACAGATGAGCAACGGACCTCTTTTATGGATAGGAACTTTCCGTGAGAGAGTTAGTAATCATTTAAAAGCTCAATATGAATAAAGTGCTAGAGTGTTTCCTTTGCAGCGCTATAGCATTTAAGATATAAAAATATGTTTCACGTGAGCCGCGCTCTCATACTTTTATCTCGCTTATATTTCTTTAGAAAAAACTTCCCTAAAAATGCTAGCAATCTAACGATATGTTTGCACATCAGGTAGGCTTTAGGCATCAGCTAGCAAAAAGGAATGTTTTGTGTTGCATATTCGGGTATTTCGTGCAGAACAGAGCTCTTTCCTTAAATCAAATAATCATGCAATAGCGTAAGTTTCGGCAACTCCGACATCACACTTTGTTTGAAGCAAAGTCTCATTGCGCTTTCTTTGCGTCATGAAATTACATAAGAATACGTAATATAAAACGCATCTACAACAGTAACCGCGCTGAACAAAGAGTGCGAGCTTTTGACGTCTTAATAATTCAACCGCTTACTTCACAGTTCCAGTGTAGAACCTATATCTGCTAGTATTGTATTGTAAATATTCAAGACATATAACGATACAGTTAAGAAACATTTCAGAAGATGAAGTGGCCAAAAGTAGAAAAATGGGAAGAGAAGCTGTGACTTAGTTTGAATGCGATAGAATCCTAATATTCAATGCTAGCATAGTTGATTCCACTCATGAGAGTCATAAGAGACGATGTATCGGCGCATACACGCAACAGATCGGTCTGTTAAAAGCTGCAAAGTTTCATTCATTCGATTGACAACTAAGTTAAAGGCAGCAAGGTAAGATCTTGCTTAAAGAATAAAAGAACAGTTGGAGATGTTACAAGTAATGTTGAATGCTGAGAAATTGAGGGAAATAGCGTACATCAAGAGCAATCAACGCTATCACTTTGAAAAAGTTTATGAATAGATGACTACTCATTTGGTATCACTTTTCTATTCACTCCTACTTTTGACGTACTTGCTGTATAACTACCCAAATCTTTTTATTCCATAAGAAAAAAGCCTCTTTGACCGAGGAGTAAGCCATGCATGTATAGCTATCTTTTGTTGACTTCAACAACTCTTTCATGTTCCTGAGCGGTTCGAGAGGGTGATATTCTGGAGTGAGTGACCGGAACTACGCTGAAGTTATACCTAAATATTTCTACAGACTATCTATCAAGCTTTTTGCTAGGTTTAGTACGGCACCTTAGTGGTAACGAACCCTTCGACGGTTTCGCTCATGTCATCAGTACAGTACGTCCATACTTAAATTAGCAAAAGGAGAAGATACCACAGTGTTCCAAACCTTGTAAAAGGCTGGATAGAGTATGTGGTTACATAGTATATATAGTGTATATAGTAATTATATATATATGCACGTATCTATCTATATAATTATTTATTTGTTTATTTGCGTATTCATATATATATATATATATATATATATATATACATATATATCGAAATTCTGTAACAAGGTTTTGGAAACTTGATTAAATCAAAGATTACGTTGAAAATAGCTCATTGAATTAAAACTAACTTTTTTTAACCGAATAATTATTTCAACACATGTGAGCGCTTCCTCGTTTGACGTCATGATAAATCATTGAAGACACTTGTACAGACGTGACTGAAATAGAAATTTATGCTTCACAATGACTCAACTTCCACAATGCGTGTTCGCCAAAATATTTACACACTCATTTCCTTCTTAGAAAGTTTTCAATCCTCACTCTCATAATTTCATGATTTTTCCATACGCTGTTCATGAAAGTATCTGTGTCACTTACGTAAATACTTCCAAAACATGTCACATAGAATAACGCAAGCCTCAAAACATTCTACATTTTTTTGCTTAGTGAACGTCGTTCACGGTGAAGACTATCATTGGCTATGATGATGGTGTCATATCGTGATTTGTAAAACATCCGCATTTGGGAATATGGCCGAATCGCTCCAATGACCGACAAGCTCCCTATCGTCTAAACAGCCCTCGCTAGAAGGGTTCACCTCTATGTGGAGTCGAGATTGCTTCTGGTCATTAGTTGTCTGCTCTTTTTTAATGATCCACATACCAGTGCCTTTGTAGATGCTCTATCTCTGTGTCTCCATGTTGGAATGGATTTCAGCGGCCTGTGCCTTGCATCTTGGATAAATATTATTTGTGGATTTAGCAGAATGGATTCATGCTCTTAATGCACTAGCACCAATTTTTTTTTGATGATACTGACAGTCCTTGGTGGTGCGGAAACATTTGCATTGCCAAAGAAGCAATCCATTGTTTTGAATCATCCAGAGATGTCGTTTACACCTAGACCATTCATCTTTTCGCGAGGTTTCCGAATTTTCTCTTGTCTGATAAGGATCTAGAGAAGATCATCTACCTTCAAACTTTGGATAAGATGTGTACAGATAATAGGAAACACTAACATGCGTACGGCTTGACATTTCGAATATAAAGAGAACTGATCTTCAGCCAAATTAATTTTTCCTCATTGTAACAACACAGTAATTAGACGTTTTAATAGTTTTTCAGAAAAGGAAGAGCCATATATTGTGAGCACTCCAATAATATCACTTTTAATCACATAATTTAACACAGCTAAGTTACTGTTTCCCAGCATTCCGCTTTTCATGGGCTGTAAGCAGCCTTCAAAAAGCGTCAAAGAAAGACACTTCATTTGACTTTTGGTAGTCGTTACATTTCATACCGCACTAAACCTTTAGGGTGTTAAGTAGCATTTTTATTCGAATATCCAATGATGTCAATAGGCATAATTTTTTGCTACACTGTACTTTTCGCTGCAAAACATTGGGAATTGATAATTTGAGATTTCGATCATAAAAGTAGTGCAAAAAATCGATAACGGAGAAAGATTACAAGAGAAATATGATATTTTGGAGCTTTCAGATCATTTTTTAACATCGTGATCAACATTACTTTGGAGCTCTAAAAACACGTGTTACAAAAAGAAATATTGGGATATCCATAGTTTCTTTCGCTCTACCAATCTACTCAGGAGTTATTGCGGAAAGACTGTGTAATGTTAGAGATTTTTTCAGTAGCCTTAGCTATACAGCCGTAGTACCATCGCTCACCTTGTTTACGGAGTGACTACCGCAAGGTGTTGTATCGATAGAAACCTCATTATGCGAAAGTCTTTAGTTGTGGCCACAGAGGCAGGGCTTTCGCAAGGTGATAATCACTAGAGATGGCTACTGGGTCTACTACGGAACCATCCCACGTCATGCCTACTGACTGCCTCGCGGCAAAGATACTCCAACTCATCCAAAACCCTAGTTCCATGCTTGGCACGTTATGTACTTGATTTTCTTGAATTGGTAGGGCATACTGTTTTGGGAACAGATTGAGAAGAAAAAGGCAAATAATGTTTAGGAAGAATAACTCTGGAAATTGAGTGTAGAAGTGCGAAAGAAGCGTCCAAAACGACTCAGTGTGGTCCTTCTCTAGGATATCGCTCCACATAACATTACGAAGTCGACTCGCCTTATGAAGATACTAGGCTGGAGAACAGTAACGTATCCACCGCATAACCCTGATATTGCAAGATCGGTCTGCTTCCCTCTCGCACCCAAAAGCAAGTGCGGGAAAAAAATTTTAAGACTTCTAACAGCTCACAAGTAACCTCATCGACTTATTCGAGCCAGCTTCTTTCCCTTTGAAAGAAAAGCGTCCAGTCCTTGGCCAATCAATGGTTGCACATTGACCATGATGGTGACTATTTTTTTGAAAAACTAATTTCTTTAGACAGATAATAACTCAAATAACAAATCCGAAAGAGTTTATACCTTTTTGGATTACCTTTGCTAAGCAGAAGGCGCCGCTCCGTTCTTCACGAGACAGTCGCAGGAGGTTGTATCCGCGTGGCTGTGCATTCATGTCTAGTTGTTTGCGCCTGCTTTCCTGGGAGATTTTCCACGGAAATATGGGTCAGAAAAAAGCAAGAGAAGAAATGTGTAAAGGTAGGGAGACGTTTGTGTAGTTGAAACAACTCATATAGAGAGCAGGGCGTCATCTTCTTTTCGGTATTGAAGTGTACTATAGGGATTTTTTCTAAAAACCACTGCGACTACTGAGATCTCCAGTTTTCGGGCTGTCGAATGATTGCTACTGATGGTTTAGTGGAGAAGTCGGTACGAGAAGAAGGCAAGGATACACAAGAATATTCCCTACAATGCGACTGCATGCCACTTTTTTCCCAATAATAGTAAAGGATAAAGGGTAAAGCTTTCGGCGTTGATCAATCCCTGAGAGATGCGCCAATATCTGGCCTTCATATTGACTTACAGTGGCCCACCGTTATATAAGTGAGTGCTGCCATTTCTACAAACAAACTTAGCACTAATATACCGACTCGAGAGAGATGGTTTGATGAGTCATGAGAGTGAGATTGAACCATCGACCTGGTGTGTGACGCAGAGCACCTCCTAATCACTGCATCATGTCATGTGCTCCTCTCATTAAAAGATGAGTGAGCAGGCGTTATTTTCACTCAAAATATGTTTATCAAAGTCTATTCACTACGCTCTTCCTTTCCGTAGAAATGAAGTTCTCCTATAATCAAAAGTTAATTACTTAAAATTCCAAAAAATTTGCTGCATAGTTGAAACAACGCACTTCGAAAGCAGAACGTTATTCTCCCACAAATAAAACATACTATGAAAATCTAATCAGAAACAAAGTTTGGTATGGAAATCAGCATTATTCAAGCTATCAAATAACTACAAGAGCATTAACTAAAAAGAAACATTGTTATCTACGAAATGAGAATATCCTCCTTTCATCAATATGCGGTTTTTGTCGCTGAAACATAAGAAATATAGACAGAGTATGGAACATTATGTTATTTTTGACAAAATCATCTGTATAGAAGCCTTCTCAATAAAATCTCATCAATTCTTGATGATAATGTTCCCTCAAATTTTGGGTTCGTCTCCTCGCATTCATCGTCCCGAAAGCTACAGATACGCAGGCAGACACTATCTGCATGTCTGTACAGGCATGTATGACTGTCTGCTCCTGCTTTCCCAGGAGATGCGCTTGTTTTCCACAGCACGCGACGCCGCCATTACAGTAACTAAGTGAGATTTGACCTTGCGCGGCACGGTACGAAACGTACCGTTCGGTCCTCAAAGGGTTATAGAACAACCCAATATGCGCAAAAATTAAATTAAATAGGTAGTTTAGAACACTTGGAATAGCTTTTAGCTTCCGATAAGAATACTCTTGGTAAAACAGTGAAAGACTCAAAAAAGGCTTCGGCATAAGCATAAGCAGCGCATGGAATCATGAAGCATTTCAGTCACATCAATACTCTAGCTTACTTGTATTCTTAAACCCTTCGATAGTTGTGCGTACTCCAGCACATTTTCCATTTATTCCTTGCCTTGCGATGGTCGTCTATTATGGTGGCTTAATTCCGGCATGGTGGCGTGTACGGTTATAGCTGATTCGTAAATATAAGCATAGTCATGACACTCATTCATACTACAAAAAAGCTAACTAGTCCGTGGAAGGGGTCAAATGTCAAGTGTATTGACTTAGTTAGGAGCGCATGCATCGCAGTGGTTAAAGGTGCTCCGCTTTACCCACAAGGTCGATGGTTTCGCACCGATGGCTCACTAAGCCTCATCACTCCTGAGTCAGTAAATCGGCACCATGTTCCTCTGTGAAGATGGGCAGTTCTGACTCGGATACAGCAGCAGGTCACCATGGGACATTGTAAGACCAAATATTCATACGCTACCTCAAACAAGGCAATAAACTGAGGACATCCCTCAGAGACTGATCTACGTCAGGAGCTTTATCCCTTATCCTTAATAGGTGAGTTGCAATCGAATGCTATCAATTTTCCAATTTCAAAATTTTCGTCTTGACAGCTCGCACTGAATGACTGACCCGCATCATCAAAACTTTTCTGAATGAATATCTGCGTATAAAATTGCTCAGTTCAATGCATTTTTGCTTGCATTCTCGATTAACATTAGTTCATGAGCGTTTCGTCTTCAGTCTTCTCAATGGAACACATTTCTTTTGTTGTATTTGCACTTTCCTCATAGTGATTAGTGACTTACTAGAAAAATTTAACAATGCATCCTGCAGAAAATGACATGGTTAAGAACTACGATGACTACAACGCTGCTGATATGCCTCTTCTTCCTCGTCGATCCACATCTGGCATGTGGGACACTCCCAGGAGGGCAAGGTGTCTTTTAGAACAATTTTTTGCCTTGCAAGCATTCCTGCTAAAATACACCAAAATCAATTGTTCGCTTAACTAAATTGATGTTAAAAAAATAGAAGGTTATTGAAATCACATTTTCTAATATCCGAGTAATTATATGTGCTTACTTACATCGTTGATGGTGTTGCCATTACACCTAAATTGTTTTTGCTCCTCTCAAATATTATAGCGATGATAATGTTCTAAAATAGTCTTAATAAGCCTTTTGAAAGTCAATTGTCGCTACAGCTTTTCGTAGTTTCCCTAAAGCGGCAGCAATACTTAATACCAGCTCACACTCATCGATGTCCTTACGTGGTAGTGTCGTCGTGCTGTTTGAAGTTCTGTACAACACATCGGCCCATCTTTATATGAACGCCTGCATCTCTTGGAGCCTACTATACCGTTCTAAGAACCATCTGTCACCTACTATTTTTATGATGTGGCTGGCCCATCTGTGCTTCACCACTGATATATATTTTTCGGATATTGTACAAGGAAAGCGTTTCAAGGATCAAAGCTGCGTATCCCAGTTGTCGTGAATGCCGTCTTAATTCCAAAATGCATCGATCAAGCCTTTGTATGACGTTGTTACTCAGCGCAGTCTCAGCTGTAAACAGCTTTGACAATATAGTGCAGCTTTGCCGAGTCTCCATCCCAATGAGAGTGAGGAAAAGACGATGGAGCGACTGCATTGTTGTGCTGCAACTGCGATAACAATCAGCTAATATTTGCTTGTAGAACAAGTCCACATCTTGATAGAGGGACCGTGGTAGGATTGCATTACTTTATTTCTGTCAGATTCCTCTTTTGATTTAGGTAAGGATGGCGGACAAATGACGCACTTAACAAGGTTCTGATATCTCAAATTCCGCTTAGTTGTGGGCCATAAAGAAAAATCCGTGCCGCAGTACTGCTTGTCCACTTGGATGTGCCTCATTCCAAGCACTTAATATGAGCATAGAAATTTTTGTGAGCAGCTTGCAGGTTACACCAAAGAAGCATACCAGGCGGTACCTGCAAAAAACTTTTCGTCCATCTTTCATAGGTAAGATGACTAGGCATGACGTTCTTCACTGACCTCAAATCGTAATTTGTTGCCTTTAGCTCGCTGAAACTAAGCTGCAGTTCCGATAAGACTTCCGATAAATCTTCTACCGCTACCCAAACTTCAGAGGGCATGATCAGCCGTTAATTCCCACCAGCAAGAGTTTCGGATTTTGAAACAAAAATGTGAGGACGGCAAAGTTTGGTACCAGGATTTTTTTAACTCCATACCATGCATGCTAGAGAGTCGTGATAGTCATCGATCGTCAGAGTGGATAAGTGCAACAAAAAGGACTAACAAAATCGGAGAGCAGTCTTTACATTGAATCGCTTTTGACCTGCTTGGAATGATTTTCTTCTCATCTATCTTACAGAATCATCTACAAAGATCATTTACAGGAGGCATCAATCTTAGATCTACTTAGGTGTATCGCATCAGAGTTATGCTTCAGTTTCTCTTTTCATGTTCTTAGTATGGACGCAAATACGTAGTAAATTTGTGCGAGGAACTCACTGTGTTCTGGACAAATTCAAAACCTCTAAAAAGAAGTGGCGATTTTTATGCAGCAAAATTCTTCCATCATATATGGGTTGCGTTGGACAATGACAAAAAGTCTATTCCACCAATGACAAAATCGGTATCTTGTAGTGAGAAGGCGGTGATCAGATCGAGTGCAGAATTCGGATGAAACTCGAGAAGGGAATCATCCTGCTGCCGTTAGAAAACCTTATTTTTCATAGTCGAATTTCCCATTTATCGAAAATTAATCTCCAATCAAAAGACATGCTACTGAAAAAATCCTACAAAACGGTTTCCATTCTCGTTCAATGTTCTCATCCTAAATTTTCCAACTTTTTTTCCCGGCTTTTTCTTCAACGTCTTTTTTTCCCGGCTTTTTCTTCAACTACATTTTCTACAATACGTAAAAGGAATTTCGTGGCCGATGCCTTCTTCTCACTTGACTTAATTGTACAACGTGTCTATTTTGCTGCTAGCCAGCTGAACAAGCTAGCCGGCAGCATATGGTGATATCTTCTTTCGTGCGACGTACAACTTTGTGGTTGAGGCACCATGATTTTTTGGTGTCTCAAGGGCAGCCTAGGAAGACCTATCTTCGGATCGTCATTATCACTAACAAATGTTGATCAGAAGGAGATTTGTTGCTAAGTGAATGATTCCATACCAGAACGGACGTGAATCCACGTGTTGCTTTTCTCTTTGTTAATTATCTGGATAGGATTGTCAGACTTCATCTTGGTTAAGGACTTCGCTAGGAAAAGAACTTTTTGCTGTGCATCCACGTCACACACCTGTAAGCATCTCCCACTCTTAATGGTACAGTAAATCTCTGAGAGGAATACTCAACGTAATAGAGCTAATGAAAAACCTAGTTAGCCGTTTTCTGTGAGAATTGAAGGTATCCATTCCAAAAAAAAGCCAACAGGATTGTGGGATATTACAGAAAAAGCTCACGATGTCGCTAATCAGAACCTGAGTTTGCAGTTTTTTCTCTACGAGCGCTCACCTGAGGCCATCAACAAAGTGCAAGGAGCATTGTAAAAGTGCTCTACGATAGCATGATCCTGGAAAAAGATTTAGCAGTATGCATCACAACCACAAATAGCAAAACTCATAGAAATATTGTGCGAAAGAGATGGTTTCCACTTAATTTGTTTACTCCAGCTCAACTAAGTGTAGATGATTATGAATCTTGGATAAACATCAATATCTTGGATAAACGTGCTCAATGGGTAGAGGTCTTTTACCGGCTAAATATCTATTCCACAATCATTAACATAAATACAATAAATCTGGCAAAACAGAGTGGACTTAGCGATTTCCGCTCGACAAACTCACTTACAGAGAGGCAGAACAATTGTTGAGTGGTTTTGAAAGTGATCGCGAAGAATTAGAACATCAGCTTGACTATAAGGGAACAATGATGGAGGATTGGAGTCATTTTGCTAGACCAACTAACACTGTAACAAAAGAAAGTTTGGAAATTAGAAACTGATGCACCCGCATCTGCACTGTGCAAAGCCCTATCAAAAGTTGTGCTAGGAGTAAAGTGGTAAAGTGTCGCTGGGCGAGGGAAAGAACAAGGATTAGTACATAGTGATTTACACTATTAAAACCAAGCAAAGTCCTCCTCCCTCAACGTTCTTTCGCAATTCCACATGGACGGCTTAGCTCAAATACTTTCAAACTTCTAAGAAGAATCGTCTCGAGCACCATTCTACAAATTCCATAAATTCCATTTTCTTAGAAGCGAGTTTTCTAGGCAGAAGTCGGAAAAGAAGGGTGATGTTTGAAAACATTTTTAGACGGCGAATGAAAGAAATCAACTCGAGTTATGGAAGTTCAGAAAAAATTGCAATCTTAACTCTGATTTGTCCTTAACTGTCTTATTCACGTACCTTCCTCGTAAACCGATCTCGTTTCGGTAAGTTGTGAGACGGCGTGGTGCGTCTCCACACAGCGGACTGAGAATTCAAACGTGAGCCAAAAGCGTCTTTGTTCTATCCTGTAACGCACGTAGATTTGAGAAGCACTTTCTGTTTCTTTTCGGGCTGGTATAACGTACACTTTTATATAATTTTGCTACTTGGATTAATAAGAAGCCTGCACCAAAATGGTTTGAGAGTGTATCCAGAAGTAATTCGGAATTGCCCAACAGGTGAGCTCTTTTTCGCTCACTTCAGGAGCTACTAGCACACTTACATGAGCGTATACAAGTTTCACGTTCTGAGTAACTCTTAGGAGGGTACCAAGTTATAATGTTAGTGAATTAGGTGGACCACAGCCTTCGATTCAAAATGAGTCCTCAGTGCGATAGTGTTACGTAGGACAACGCGGATAAAAAGCATGAAAATCTCGGCGTTGACCAGTTCCTGAGGGGTGGTCTATGCTTTTGTCTTCCATCTTTTACTACGCTCGAGGTATTTGAATGCATATCTGGCTTCAACAACGGCTCACGGTGGCCGATGTATGAAGTCAGTGCTGCTTATCCTTTCACGCAAAGCTGGTGCCAGTTCGGCGACCTCGGAAGAATAGAAGGTTTAGTAGTCATGGGCGTGGGATCGAAACATCGACCCTGTATGCAACGCAAAGCTTCTCTAACCACTATTCAGCATGCGCTCTCCCGAATGAAAAGGCTGCTTAGGTATTAGCGCCCTTCTTAGCTGTCTAAATCTCAAGAAACTAATGTGGCGATTGTGTATAAAAAACGTTGGTTTGCTTATGATCCTTCCTCAAGAGACATGTTCATGCAGGAATGAGTAGCAAGGTGCAGCGTTATCGGCCTGGTTGGAACGAAAAGATTCTACGCCTTTCACGTTGCGAGCTTAACAATAGAAATCAATCTTTGTTTTGACCATCATTATTTGCGCACCAACAGTAAACTACGATAAAGACAACGTTGAAGTGTTCTATGCGGATTCAGCAAAGTTTTCCTAAAGGGAACTATAGATTGTCAAAACCACCATTGCAAATTATAACACAAAAATTGAACCTAGCAGAGAAGCTCAAAACATTAAAATCCAGAGATTAGAATGGAGCTATAATGTGAGAGAATGTCTAAGTTTATAATGGTCACCAAAACCTCCTATAATAATTCACATCTCGGAAAGCGCCGCTCATATAAATTGGTTTCGTACGCCCATCACTGCGTAACGAAATGCAATCCCAAAATGCTTCATTTGCACCCATCAAGGTCGAGAACTCAAAATGATAAACTACCTAGTTTCGGAGTTGTGTAAAGAGGACGCAAGCAGCTTGGAAAACGCTTGAAAGCAACGAGGATGCAATAAGGAGCACAAGAACTCGAGCTATGCCCTCTTCTGAACTCAACGATCATCCCTGCTTTACCATATGCATCAAAAACATGGTCGCGAGGTTAAGGGTGAAGGAGCTCTCAGTGTCATCAAACAAGCAGTTGAAATATCGATGATAGGAGTGTCGTGCACATTATAGGTGAGGAAAAGTATTCAAACTTTGTAGCCTTGATTTATGTCAACGAGATGAAAATTCAAAGATGGCCTTCTATAATGCCAAATTATGGAAAATCAGGTGAAATGGGTACGTTATGCATGGGCGACAACCGATAGTCAAGTTGCTACTGATTGGAAACCACAGGATTTGAAACACCCAGCAGGAGGACAGTTCATGTGATAGCAAGTAATCTTCAAGAAACTTTAAAAGAATGATATGGTGCATTAGCAATGCATATAGAGAAAAAAATCCACTGATGTATTCTTACAAGCCATTAGAAAAAGTGGAAGCGTTTTTTGTTCATAGGGGAAGAAATGAATATTCGACCACATTCTCCATACTAGAATTTTTCATAGAAGTATTAGTAATCATTTAAAAGCATGAGTCTCTGGCTGGTGTCGTACGTGGCCAGTTTCGAAAAGACTTTTTCGTCACTGTAACATAAAAAATTGAAATTATGTTTTACAGGCACATATGTGTTGCCGGACAGAGCTCTTTTTTTAACTGCTAGTAATCAATCAATAGCGGTAAGATTTAGTGATTTCAGCGTTGTACTTATTTTCTGAAAAGACCGTTTCTCTACAGTGCAGCAGAGGAAGTCAGGTCGAATTCACTTACGTGGGCAAAGAAGTCTTTGCTTTTCTACGGGGTGAGGGTTGGAGGCCCAGGGAAGATGTGGCCATTTCAACACACCGCTTTATCCATTGGTTCTTCCGTGGGTTGAAAGAAAGTGCAATTTCTGCTGTTCAATTAGAAATTGATTTTCGAAACTCCCGATCAAACGTCCGACTCCAATACCAAAAGATTTTCTCTACACATTCATGTGCGTTTCGTGCTTCCAGCGAAGCAATAGTTAAATTGCTGGACCGATGTGAAAGATAATTTTATTTTGAACTTCACAACGCTATAAAGTGGTTCTTTCGGAAACCGCACAAGTATGGCTCTAGCCAAAAAACCAAGCTCTCGAATGATTACTAACACTTATAAGAAGAATTCTGGTGCAGTGAATGAGGTCGAAGATTCATTTGTTCCTTTATAACCGAAAAGAACTAGTGGAAACTTTACAAACGACTGCCCAAGTCACTCGACGATCAACGCGACAGCACGTGATACGGTTGATTGCCTAAGACTATTCCTATCTCAAATTAATAGTATCAGGAGTAATAGAAATAATGTGAAACAGTTAATCGTGGTTAGGCTCT
This sequence comes from Parelaphostrongylus tenuis, assembly GCA_019055375.1. Classification (NCBI taxonomy): domain Eukaryota; kingdom Metazoa; phylum Nematoda; class Chromadorea; order Rhabditida; family Metastrongylidae; genus Parelaphostrongylus; species Parelaphostrongylus tenuis. The sequence continues at coordinate 717,921 of JAHQIW010004752.1, forward strand.
AGGTAGGAAACCCAAAAAACTAAAGGTAATCTTTCAGACCTTGTGTTACTGGAAAATAGTCACAGCAATTTACAGCGAGAACCTTGAGCTTTATCATCAGTGGTTTCAATCTCCCGATGTCAATGACATGGACGAGCGATCAAGGTGTAGCTTCGCGAATCCCAGGCATACTACGCAGTGGAGCCGATGTTCAAGCATTCGTTCAACGTCTTATGATGCAAGCTGTGAGTGTTAGGAAGATATCGAATTTACCATACTGCATCTTGCTAATTTTGCCAAAAATTAGGGAAGATTAATACCGAAAGGTCAATGGAAGATTTTCCAGGTTTTTGATGTGCTTGAACAACAAGGTCGTAGCGCTGGCCTCGTTGACGCTGTGATAGCGGAAATTTTGAACCAACTTACCGTGAGGGTTGGCTATCGACCACTCCACTGCCAAGTGGTGGCTGTTCTTCCAGTTGCAAATATAGATTGTTAGCAATCAATTCAAATAGATAATAATGTGGAATGATATACAAAAATTTCAATCTCGAACGTGAATCGACCCAGCATGTCACCTTTGCGAGAGCACGTGCTAAACATATTTTTAAAGAATGTTCAAAGCCTTACCAGAGGTTGATATGCCATGTCCATATATCCATCGACTGAAAAGTGGTGATGGCACAATGGCATAGTACAATATGTCGTCACCACATTCGCCTCCCCCTTTGCTACAGTGCAGGGTTTATTGAGGGGCGTCGGCCACTGACGAGGAGGGCGAGACGTCCGAAACACGCGTGTATAGCTCTGGCATACCAACCTCGGGTAAGGCTCTAAACATTCCTTAAAAATCATATTGAATCATAATAATAATGGTTTATCCATAATATAACGCCAATATCTGTTAAGTAAGGTGAACACATTCAAAAAACATGATATGTTTTTTTTCTGGAGAATTTCTAGCACTATATATTCTTGCAAATTCACATACTGACCTCTAATTCTGCCCCTTTTCAATGTTTTATCAGAAACTGATTATTTCTTTAGAAGGATTGTCTTGCAGATGACATGGATAAGATGATGGGAGAGAGTTGCGTGGTTTCCGACAATATAGTAAACGGCTTGTGCAAACCAAGCATGGGCAATGTCAAAATGTGTATGCTAATGGGCAACGATGCCTTTAAGGATGTTATACCCGTACCAGAGCAACATATGCGAATTAATGGGACTATCTCGGTGGGAGATTTCCTATTTACCTTCGAAAACATTGATACTTCACTGTGAAAATAAAGTTCAGACCACCAATATCATTATGGCAAATTGGTCAACGCAAATGTGGCAAAGCGTTTTGAACAGAGTTACCCGAGCCTTAACGTCAGGCCCGTTTGGGGCGAACTTCGCTGGAGTTTCTGCCACTATCAGAGGAAGTTAAAACAAGTTGTCATTTGAGAGATATTCAATAGATCAATAAAGTATAAATTACGCGAATGTCCCACTCAGAGCTTCATGATAACTTCAGAACCGACTTCCCTCTGGCATCGGCATTTCAAATTAGTCATGTATTCTTTGCTGTTTGAGCCTGTAGCACGAAGATGTGAGGATAAATCTACTCGACTGACGTTTCGACGCATTTCGTCTATCTCATAGCCGTTAATCCGTATAACAACTTCGTGCCACTGACTCATTCAAGGAAGAGTACATATCTATTAGGTGTCCAACTATGTTTCCGAACTTGCTCAAAATTCAAAAACAAATTTTTCAAAGTATTTGAAAGTATCAAACAACATTAATCAAAGTATTCTCCGTCTGCCTGGATGCAGTTCTGCGAACGGTTCGACAACAAATCAATTCCGCGCTTATAAAACTCATTATTCTTCAATGCAAACAAACCAGCCAATTCTTGACGCAAGTAATTGGTACCTCAAAACTTCTTCTTGTCCGATTAGTGCTCCAAAGATCTGAAGAGAAGGAGATCGGACGGAGACAGACGTCTGGCGAATAAAGCGGATGCAAGTGCTCCCAGTTCAAATCGGTCAACTTCTTCCTTGCTTCCTTGGCAACGTGTGTTTTCACATTTTCTTGAAGCAAAATGACTTGGCGACGGCGTTGACATGGATTTGCTTGGAGTCAACGGGCCAGTTGCCGACAATACCGCTCGGCGTTGATGATCTAACCGGCTTGCAACAAGTCCCAATAAATTGGCCCACTTCGGTCCCAGAAAATGATTACATCGCTTTTGGCGCAAATCGATTTGGTCTCGGAGTTGATGCTTGCTGCTGACCTGGTGACAACCACTAAATTGGACGACGCTTGCTATTTAAGAATATCTACCTCTCATCTACCATGCACCATGCCATACTTCAATTAATGTTATTTGAAACTTTTAAGTACTTGGAAAGTAAATTTCTGAATTTTTTGATCAGTTCGGAAACTTAGTTGGAGATTTGATGAGTAGGTTTGTGGGAAAATTGTAACTTCCAAACGTTTGGTCTAGTGAATACTCTACTCCTTATTTCAAACGGTCTAAGTATAGATATAAAGATGTGTTTCATAACAGCAGACCTAGAGAGAACAGGTAGCAGTGATTGAAGCACCGTGCAATACTCTCAGAAGCCAGCTTTTTCGTAACTACCTATATAACCGACTATGCACTACGCGGGATTGCAAAATATGCTCAAACGGCACAAAATGTGATTGCTGAGTTTGCGTACAATCTTTAAAAATGTTTTTAACCTTTCTCCAGGCTGTTAAGTTAATTGTGATTTACATAACTTATTCAAAGTCGTAAAAAAAAGATAAAGTGCTGAATAATTCGTGATGTCCAGACACTTTCTTCTTCAGTCATTTCTTTAATTTTTGAAGTTTATGCGAAATGCCTCAAGGACTTTCGTGCCGATGTTCTCACTCAAGGCCTAGATTCACAACGCAGCGTTGAAGTTTTATAACTGCTCTCTGAGCCTACTTGTCGCGTGATCTTTTGAATGGGCTCTTGTGGAGCCCGAAGCACATGTTTCGACCTTGACAGTCTCGTCAATCGGGCAGAATCCTTCGTCTTTCAGCCAATCCTCTGTGAGTGTTCCAGTCTCCACACTAAGAGTAGGCGACGACGACCGATTGACACTGCACTGCTGTCAAGTGAAATTAACTAGAACAGCAGCTTCATACACTCGATTTTTCTTGGCTAGAATTTCAAACTATATTATATAGTTCTTTTCAGTGTTTTCTCAAAACTGTATTCTTAGGACCCGAAAAGAACGGTATAACATTTTTTAAAATGCCCGCCAAGAGCAATCGAGTGTACAAAACTGATGTTCTAGTAATTTTCAATTGATAGCAGTGCAGTGTAAATCGGTCATCGTCGTGAACTTCATCAGGCGAAAACGAGCTATGCGGGCGACCAGAAGACAATCAGCGAGTATTGAGCATCGAACTAAGACTCCTACGAGAAGCACTTCGATTCAAACAACATTTAATGTATTCTCATTTAATGAAGTGTGAGTCGAAAGAATTTTATTGTGTTCAATATTTGAAGGATCGCCTTCGGAGGGGAATTAAGGGTGGGTCAATTTTGATTTGCGAATCTATTAGGTCAAATGCTAAAGTAAACTTACGCAGAAAATTTGGAAAACTTCTAAACAATTCGCATAGGCAAACTCCAGCAAAACACTATAACACCGTTAACGAAAGCCCTAAGAGTCTAACTAACATCAGTAATGTGTCGGAACATGACTCTCCCCGATAATGCGCGCTCGTTCCTAGAAATGGGCCCAAGTTTCTTACCAGCGCAATCCATTTCTAAGGAAACCCTGTGTACTATCGCGTGCAATTTGCAAGACCTGCAAGATTGGCTCCGCTATAAAGCTAGACTAGATCCACCCAATAGGCGCGAAAAGCAGGAAAATATAAGGGCATTGACAACATGCCTTTCCCTCGAGCGTTCTTTGGACAACAAGGCCCTAATAATGAAGTGTATATCAATTTCGCATATTTTCGGACGAAACTCTTAGAATCTTCAATCACTTTCGCGCAAAAAAGTTTAGCTCCAACCTAACATCAACGCAGAAAAACGGTATACGTCAGATACGGGAGCTAATAAAGTCCAAAACCATTCGACTATCAGTTAATGATAAGGGAGGAGAGCTCGTGGTAAATCCCCATAAGTCGGATTTTAAGATAACGAAAAAACACCTAGAGGACACTACACTCTATCGTCCATCATCCAATAAGGAATTTCAAAAGCAATATCGAAAGTTGAATAGTGAGTGGGTAAAAATAGCAAGTTCGGCTGGTTTAAAATCTTCCGCTATTCCTCAACTAAAACTTAATCCATCATCATGCCCCGTCTTTTACTTACTAATTAAGACTCATAAGTTTGAGTGTACTGATGATCTTGCGTCTACTGATCCATCAAAATTTAAAGTTAGAGCCATCATCAGCTGTGTAAACGGGCCAACGGATAGAATAACGTGGTTTTTGAACCTAATACTAGTCCAACTATTAAAACACAATCCAGCCCATCTTACCAATACCCAAATGTTCTTGGATCGTCTACGTAACGCGTCTCCCAACAACGCGTACGCAATGGACTCGTTCGACGTACCGCTTTTTATACAAACGTGTCGAATGAGTCCTCAATGCAAGCCATATGCTAGCTTCTAACGGAGCACGAACGAACTACGAACATGTATGGCTTCTCCATCCGGCAGGTTATGGCTTTCTTAAAAGAGTGCCTTAGCTGCTCATTCTTTAGATGGTCTGGAAATTATTTTGCGCAGATCAGAGGGCTGGCAATGGGACAACGAATAGCTCCGACCCTTGCTATCGCTTTTATGTCTAAAGTAGATGCACCAATATTCGATCTCCAGCCGTTTCTCTACTGTAGGTATATAGATGATTGTTTTATCGTCTGCTCAACGCAAGAGGAGATGGACAAATGTTTTGAGTTCTAAAATAGCCAGTCAGAGTACATAACGTTCACCCGTGAGAAACCTAAGGCAAATTGGCTTCCATTTTCAAATGTTCAAGTTAACCTCTCTAAAAACTCCTACAACACAAAGTGGTATCGTAAACCAAGCAACAAAAACATCCTGGTTCACTACCTATCCGCTCATCCCTCGCACACAAAATGCGCACTTATAAAAAACATGTTTCGAACAGCTGCTAATAAATGCACAGAAAAAGAACACAAGGTGGAGTCCTTGATATTGGCGCGAAAAATAGCCATCTCCAATAGTTACAAACGATAGGAGCTTCTCGGGTTAAATTTAGAGGAAATTCGGCGCCCCTATGCGGAAGGTCGAGCGAGGATACAGTTCCATTCATCCTGCCTTTCATTTCCAACGATGTGAGTGCAGCCATTGAACGCTGCTTAAAAAGAGCAGGTTTAGATATTCTGGTAGCAGTAGTCAAGATACCACCAAGAACACTAAAACGCCAATTAGTTCACAACCGGCTGTATGATCTCTGCGAAACCAACGACTGCAATGTTTGCCCAAACGGCAGAGACGGCGACTGCATGAGGTCGGCTACAACTTACCTGATCTCTTGCGAGGCATGCGGGGATGAATATATTGGCGAAACGGGTAGACCACTCTGCATCCGCGTAAAAGAGCACCTAGCTGGGAAACGTAACTATGACCCAAAAACCTCACTAGGCACGCATAGGGAACAGAAGCATAATGGAGCAGATTTTGACGTTAAAGTCACGGTCCTTGCACAGAAATCGAAAACGTCTACGCGTAAAACTTTGGAAGCCTTCTGGATTCATAGCAAAGGCCCAAAAACGAACCGCAAAGAGGAATGCCTCGTAATAACGCGTGACCTAGCACCATATCTCAGGCTAATATTCCCGACCTGAGCCAGCCACAGTCTTAGATTATCACAGACTCCAAGTGGCAGGTCTTCAATGATTGATTGAACGACCTAAAACATCTAAGCGGTAAGTGTTTTTGAAATGAAGTTTTTCTACGCGACCCAAAAGTTTATCTCTTACATTTTCTGCTAGGGTTATGGAGGCTTTTGATTTAATAATTCGCGAATCAATTTGACCTTTCCAGGCTCTGAAGATGGCGAACCTTGCCGAAACGTTAGCCACCACGACTGTTGTAATATTCGTGCTGCATTACTAACTGTATTGTTATGTGCTTCGCTGATATTCGATAAATAATATCATTAACACCTCGGATCGGCTAAACAGAAGAAGATACTGATTTATTCAAACTATGCCGAGGTTGATAGATAGTCGGACCTGGGATTTATAGATTTAACTCCAGGAGTGCCTCATGAAAGTTGTTTCCTGCGCTCGATGGCTTACAAAATCACTTTTCGGAGGAGCTTATTTTGCCTCCTTGAGAGATCACACAAAATTAGTACGATTGTCTATAATGTGTGATTTTCATACCGAATTTCATAATGAGGATTCACACTATAGCAAATCGCCCAACGGAGTTTTGCTATCTTTTCGGGAATTACATGATAATTTAGGTAACGCAGATGGTCCACGACCTTAGAGAGCAAGTGCTACCGCAGAGGTTCGAGGACCTCAGACAGAATGGTCCAAGTGGCGAGGGCGGCACCCAACTGCCACCAACCGCAGCAGGCAGTTCGATCGACGGTCATCATCCGAACGGTGGTTTTGTATAACCCATATAAAGGATTTGAACTTTGTGCTCTTGTCGGTTACAAGAGACAAGTTGGCAGAAGACACGGTCACACAGACCAAAGTTCAGCCCGTAGCAACTTGGAAATGCAACCAGCCACTTCAAAGGGCAAAAGTCGTCGCAACCTGGAAGTTCGACGCGGGCAGCACAAAGGTCAGTGCGCCGCTAAGGACAATCTAACCATATTCAGATATCGATCGGGTCACTGCCTGAGACAAATTCAGGGACCACACAGCAAAAACCACTGAACCTCCACCACACACACATTGTCTCACATGAAATGAGATATTCTAATCAATGATATCAACTAAAACATCTACATTTGATAGTAAACTTTCTTCAATGTACGGCAACGTCTTTCCGATTGTTCTTTCGCCATTATTAGGTCGCTCCTGAAGTTCTGGCATTAGAGAAGTGAACACTAGATTTGTTAACAAGGAGTGATTAAAAATGCATGGTTTTGGTATAATTCAACTGCGCGTTTTCTTGCGAATATTCTGCTATACAACTCGTCAAAACATGTGCTAAGATGGAGCTATCTTGGAAACAAATTTACTTGCTATCATTCATGAATGGCATAGGGGAAAAGACTAGTAAAGCGACGGGCAATATTATTGGAGCTTGAAGTGATGATAAGGTTGCAGAAAGGCCGACTAGGAAGTTTTTCGCCAAATCCAAAGCTGGAGAGAACAGTTTGGAGAATCGGCCGCGCTGAGCTCGTTCGCAGGAATCTTCATTAATTTCGAGCTCCATTTCACTAGCATATTCCCCTACGAAAAATTCGTGGATAAATAGTAACCACCGCAGCCCCATCTTAAAGCAAATACAAGCAAGCTGTATGCCAAAATGGGCGCAAGAAAACTTTCAGAGCTTTCTGATTATTGAAAAGGTGCTCCTTTGTTACTGAGATGCATTATGCTTTTGGCCTACATAATCTTCATATTCCACTTTGAACGAATTCCAATCTTTTTTTTTACGTAGATAGAATGACAAGAACCCTCTTTTGTGTGCGCGCTAGAGGACGCTACTAATATCGTCCTATACACTACGACCATGAGGGAATGGCTATTATATTTCCTGCACAACGTATCTGGAACGAAGTGATCGATCCGTTTCGTGATTATATTAACTACTCCAAATTTCTATACCTAAGAAAATTGAGTAGTGAGCAAAAATGCGACCCCAGACGGGAGTCGAACCCGTGTTTCATCCATACCGGGAAGGCGTGCTGCCATTTGGAATGAAAAATTACCACGAAAAAATTAGGGCACTACCTATCACAATGGTTGTCAGCTCAACTGGGTTTATGAAGTAAGATCGGATACCAGACCAAACTGTTAGGTTGGTGGCTGACAGCTAACATAGAGATGTTGAAGAAAGAAGTGTGGTGCAGTGGTAGCACGCGCCCCTGGTATGAATGAAACGCAGTTCTACTTCTGTCTGAGGTCGTATTTTTGTTCACCACTCAATTCTATTAGAGTACCTATTTACTAGATTGTCGACGTGTTTGAGACCCATCCTGGAAATCTTGCTCTTTCAGGAGTTAGATACTATGTGAACTTTTGGCGTAGATATGGTTAACGGCATTTTCTAGTTGTCTATTTTTACTGACATAAACAACAAATTCGACAGTTTGTACGAAATTCACCTAAGGAGCAACAGTCTCTTCTCACTGTAAAAATTTACAATTGCTCGTTTACTCTATAATAGGAACTCGAATGTATCTCGATTGATACGTCTGTGTAAATGCGGATAGTGTGCCCAACATAGGCACAGCACAAATCTAAATTTTTTTTTCGGATATCTGAGTGTCACAAAATACCGTTTCGTTGTCAGCTTGCATTTAACTCAAGCTTGTACGGACCGGCCGGTGATCTCCTTGAGAGAACTATGTGAAGGCATATTGAGATAACAAGTTGATCTCCTGCACTTAAGCAGAATAATGAGATTCTCCAACTTGTGATGTAAAAAAATTTTGGAAGACTATTCACTGTGACTTGTTGATAAATGTATTAGATTTGAAGTACAGAATAGGAAATTTCTAAGGGGAGTGGAATGAGGTTCAGAATTCAAATGTTTTTCCATGTTCTAGAAGAAGGAAAAGATTTCGAAAATGTGGTTTCCTCGTCATGTCTCCACTAAAAGGCAGTGCCATGCTTTCTGTGCTAGAGATCCTGTCCAGTATTCACGAATTTAGACGTGCACTTCGCTCACCTTTTTCGATGACCAGCAATATATGGTAAATATGGAGGATGACGGTGTGAATCTTCGTAAGCCGCCTCATGGTGAATACACTGCTCGCACCCACTTGAAGTTTTGCTACCCAGATTCGAAAAGATATCTTGTCGTTTGAGCGCTCAGCTCATAAGCCTCGAAATTAAATGATAATCAAAATAAGTTGTCCTCCAGAGTTGAAAAAAATTTGGAGCCGAAGGCAGAATCAGTGATTCTGTTTGAAATGATACCTTCACTAATGAATTACCAAATTCTTTCTTGAACCTCAGATATGGAGCTTGATATGCGGTATTTTTTATAGTAAAGAATTTCCCACTTTCCATAAGGAATCATAAGAAAAGCTGTAAACTTGGCAGTTAAGAAACTCAGACTACAGATAATTAAAGCACATTGAAAATGGATTCAATGTTATTATTAGTTAAATCTACGTCTCGGTCAATAGCACGGGGGATTTTTTTGATAAATCGATTTTTTACTTTGGTCCTCCTTCATTTAACGACCCCAGTTCGATGTTACAGAAAGCGTAGGTGCTTCTACGGCTAAGATTACATTCTGACTTCAACGTTAGTAATGTGAAATTATTGAACATTTTAGAAAACATTTCTCCATATCACATTTGTTCAGACTTCATTGTATTTAGGGATTACGCCGTTAAGGTAAGATAACCAGATGACTTTGTTGTGAGGCAGGATTAAGCAATTTTCATGATCCAGGTTGAACCTCGAGAGAGATTTTCTGGACTGCCAGTTGGTTATGACGGTTGAAAGTTTGCGTTGAACTCTTCGTCCTGAGTAGTGATTACGCATGCAAAGTAAAAAGAATGTTTGATTCAAGATGGGAGTCAATGGTAGTCAATCAAGAAAAAACTATTCTCTGAATTCTTTTATAAATCTGGCCACTCTTTGAAACTTTCTCCTTATCTTTCTTCCAAACAATGATCCTTCGCTGACAAATTATTGATTGTTAGGTCATCACTGTCATAGGAGATCAATATGTAAGCCTATGCTATATTTTTCTCTACCATTTTTCTATTATACTACGCTGGACTTCCTCAGCTGATTCCAACCTGTTTATAAAGCTGCGAATGCTTTGCGTCAACATTGTATCAGTATTATTTTATTCTTTTACGATAATTGATATATCGCATTACTTTTACTCTTACTGGTAATCAGTGATCAACACTTCGCTACAGTCGGCGGTGTTCAGCACCCTGTAAGGTGTGTGTTCTCTAAACTCGGAAGAATCGCTTTCTGTCCCATTTAGATTTGAGCCTTCCGATGCCAACAATCAGCTGTACTTCGAAAACGACTGCACCTCACAACTGGAGATCTTTGCTATCGGTTAGTCGTTTGTTAATTTGCGTAGAACAAGGAATTAGACCGATTTCTGATGCAAACTTTTTTTTCACAGCTTGTTATAGACGAATGGAAACAACATTTACTTCTGCAGGCAATAAGAAACTCATTGACCAGAAAAGAGGAAAGAGTAAAATCGGTAGCTACTAAAGTCTTTAGGGCTTTAATTTTACATATAAGATGTTTAGTTCCTGAGGTCATTATAATTTTTATTTTTCATTCGGATTTCTATACACAGATCGCCCTAGTTTTTAGACAAAAGTTTCGTGAGTATCGAGCGAATATCTACGAAGTCGCAGAAGGTGAAACCGTTATCTGTGAAACACTTGAGATCAAGGCGATAAAACTGCGAAAACATCTTTTCAAACAGAGTCGGTATGTTTTCTTCAACGCCTGCTCTGATTTTACTCAAACATTCCACTTCACTCTTTTCGTCGGGAACCGCATTTGTAAGGAAATAAAGTTATAGATTTTTGTGACTGTATTTTGGTTCGGCGGCTGCCATCTGATTACCGCTTCTCCAACTGTACATATAGAAGCAAAACTATAAATCACCCTGATAGTGGTTTGTACAAAATGAATACTGCCGGAAAACCGCGTCTGACGTGGTAAAGAAATTGAGAGCGAATTGAAAGAGTGGTGTGAAGAAATTGTAGAACCCTTGCTATTTTTGTGCAACAAAGGAGAAGCAAGAAAAATCTTGATATCTGATAGATTTCCACTTTCTCAGTCTTATGTTAGCTGTGTTCTGTCATACTGCTCTTCCGTCTGGATATGAACAAAGTTGGGCCAACATACTTTTAATCTTAGTTTAGTGAGCACTATTTTCAAAAGCTTATAAGCCAACTTATGCATAAATTTTCGCAGCTTATGCTTTCTATAATTTCCATGTGAGCAAGATAAAAAAGTAAAGTGTTGAGCACTTCTTGATGCACGTACTTGCGCATTCTTTTGCACACTGCATATGATATGGAAGCTAATTGAAATTATATTCATATCCATGGCCGAGCGAATTGCCCAAACTCATATTCATGCCCATAGCTGCCTATGGTGTCTGTTAGTCTGCTGCTTCACTTATTATTATTATCTATCTTTATTATCTATTATCTGTTATTATCTAAATTATCTACTGGTCTCAAAAGAAGCAAGGATATTAGAGTAACTTTTATTTCATTATCTTTGTATCAGCTGGAAAAGATAACAAAGGCCATAACTTTATTTTTCATGTATGTAGTGCCCGACCTAAAATTGGTGATTTAAAATGATTTGTTATGATTAAAACAAATATCAGTAAAGCGAGATGAACACCAATTCCAGGAAAAATGCGAAACTAAGCACAATAATATGAAAAAGTACAACACAGAGTTCAGACGGCTTTAGTCGAAAACAATCAACTCAGAGACCAAAATAATCACTACATAATCACTATGCAAAATTGCCATTATGCATAACTTTTTTAAAGTAATAACTAGAACAACAAAATCGTGGCAAGTTTACAGAATACCTTGAAAGACACGCCCTTCGTCAAAGAAGTAGAAGAGTGGGCGACCAAGCGTGCAAAACAGAGAATCCTAAAATTTGTGAGGGATTACGTTACCGAGGAGATACAACTAAAAAATCAATGCAGAATAAAGCTTGATTGCGTTGAAGAATTTACATGTGAGCGATATAAATCACACTACTATTAGCTTCAACCGCTCACGTAATCACCCTTTGCGTTTACTACAATGAATTGAATCACAAGTTGACCAACTACACCGAGTTGGAAGGATATCAAAAGGAGTAAAGCTTACTAAAACGTGTGACCTCTGTTACACACACTGACTACCCGTTTGAAGAAGAAATCGTTTTGAAATCGCACTAACCATAGGTACGTTTTCTTCCGTAATAACGGAATGGAGCGTATTTACGGAAAGAGACTCCTAACCATCATCCCCGTACTTCCCAGCCGATGATTGTAGGCTTTTGCACAATCTGATTAGCAGAGAAGTTTACATGTCAAACTAACGCTGCAAAAATAGGGAGTTTATATTTCGAATCCACCTACATCTCAATGAAAACACACGATCGCCTCTTGTCCGCGTTTGATTTTCAGATCCGCAACCTGGGAGCGCGTTGCGCACTCTCACAGCTAATCGGGCAAAGATTACTTCAATAAGAAGAACCTGTAGAATCGATTCAAGTGCTTCTTCAAGACATAAAATTGCAGGTACTTTACATATGTATTTACTTCACTTTGATTGATCCGTCTCACAATTTTTCTTTTTTACCATGCGCATCCCAATTCTGCTAGCATTCAATTGTTTTTCTTCATCTTGAACCTCGTTAGAATAGTGGCTGAGCGCGTTTCTTTGCAGTCTCGACGATAGCTTGGCTGTGGCTTTCCATAGAGGCGTTCGTTGTTGACTACCGGAGAATGTTGGAGGATGAAGATCAGCTTTGCCTCAGTGTAGGAGAAAGATGTAATCGTCAAGATAACTTGACACAACACTCCACTAACATAGTAGACCGACCTATATGAGTACAATAATTGCATCCTGGTCTCCACAGTGCCACACTGCAAGACGATAATCACGTTTAACAGGTAACTATCTGCATACATGAGTCTGCTCTTATGGTTGACGGTAACCGATATACATAGCATCTTTTTCAAACCTGTCGCTTACGTTGACCAATAACACAGCGACTACTTTCTTCTGCAATCTGAAAACTCCGGCTGAAGTCTCACAATATCAATACACGTTCAAAAAATATTAGTTCGGGCAATAATTATATACATCTATCACAGTGACATTCTTCATGAAACAATCCAAAATTATTGTCGTAACCGGAAATGACCTCTACCAAAACTTGTATAGTGATTCTAGACTTTCATTACTACATTGCTGGTACATAATATGTTTTATATTTCATACTTAGACGTTTTGCTGCTACAGTAAAGTTACCTTTTTTGGATAAATGTGTGAACACTACTTCATGTTCGATGTTTTCCAGACTCCAGTTACCTTATGCACTTTATGCAGTGTTCTTCATAAACGGTTGCAAACTTCCGCTCTGAGTGTCTCATAATAATATTGCGGAAGTTTATAGCTATACGATTTCATTAGTCACACTTTCCCTAGTTTGCATTATTTGCTAGGAAATGTCTCATTATTGCGGAAGTCCGAAGTAACACGATTTCATTAGTCACACTTTCCCTAATTTGCATTATTTGCCAGGAAGTGCCTCAATATGCGAGTAATTCATTCCACATGTGTCGAGCAGTACATGATGAAATTTCTTGAAAAAACATGAACATTTTGACGAGTGAACGCCAGTGAATCAAATTGAGCAGCTCTATACTTGCATTTCACTTTTGTTGAAAAAGCATGAGATATATGTTTTTATGGAAATGACTTGAAGGCAACGGAAACGTAGAGCACTTTCAACTCAGGACTACCAAGATCAGTGTGTGCACAGTGTCAAAGTTGACATAAAGGCATGTCTTGATTGCTATCTTAAAAGTTGCCAAAACCTCTTTAGTGACATTTCTCAATTATAGAGAAGAACTATTCTAAAAGGGCACCAATAACATTCGTCATTTATTGGAGTCCAGAAGACAATCTCAAAAAGAAGTTCAAAGAAGTCCTCCGTTTGAGTCCTGTTATTAACAGCTTGCGTTGGAAGGACAAGCAGACAGATGTTGTATCACCTGGATTTCTTCAAACTGCTGCTTTTTCCCTGAAAGAAAACATTGTAATTCTTTATGCTTCGTTGGAAACAGAAACATATTCCGTTTTTTTTTGTGTCGTATACCTACAAAAGAGCAAATAAGTATGAGGATCACATCTACAAAAGTAGCCTGGTTGAGCAAAATGTACTACTTGCTGGGTATTACGTGAGAATCGCCTACCTCTCTGTTCCTCTATCAACCATAAATATCTGCAAATAACGTAATGAACATTTTTCAAGCCGTAAAAACAAGCCATCAAGAGTATTGTCAGGCGGAGAAGTGGTTAAAATTAGAAAATGAGAAGTGAGATGTCGACTTGATTCATATTCAATAGAATATTCGTCAACGCTAAGAGAGTTGCTTTATTCAAATGATAATCACAGGAAATGTTGTACCAGTAAGCACGTACATCGAACAGTTAATAACAATCGATTTGACAAACTTTTTTCAATCTTTCAATCATTAACTTGGTTATGAAAATAAAGCAGCTTGAGATTTTTGCTTGAGAGAACGAAAATACCTGTGAACTATTGGTGCATCAACAGCAATCCACAACATCATTATATAGTAGTTTTTGAAAAAATAACCGCTCATTTGCTAACTTTTTCGGATTAAAGTTGCTATTTGACTTTCCTGATCAATCAATAATAGGATCAATGATTCCGGATCAATGAATCTTGTTGTATTACTACGCCATTCTTCATACGCATGCAAATATTTCTATTGAATAAAAGTAAGCTTTGCATGCATAACTTTTCTTATTAAGGAAGTAAAAGACCACGCCTTTCAATGCATCCCTGAGTGGTTTAGGAGGATGAAAATCTGTAGTGAAAGATCGGAACTCTGCTGAGGGTGACTCATCGAAAGAAGGCTCTTTCTCAGTAGACATACAATAGGTTTGACTTTTATGAAAACTTTCTTGCCATGACAATTAATTATTGAGGAAACATGAATGGATGTGATTATATTAGAGAAAATATGCCTACAAGTGTCAGTTTTTGCGGTGCGCGTTCCTATCTCCACGCACTTTCTGCTTTTAACGAAATTTTGATGCTCACTTTCGTATTTTCACATATTTTTCTCAAACGTTCATTGCAATGATATCTGTTTACCTACTTGGATGCCTTCTGGACCTGTCATCACGAGTAGTGGAAATCTCAGCGCACTGTTCATTCGTTAGTTTACCTTATGATCGTACTCCATGATAAAGGCCTAGATCGGTGGCGGTGCTGGTGTCATACCCACATTAGTCACAAGCGAGCCCGCCTATCGTCTAGACAGTCTCGCTGAAAGGGTCTACTTCTACCTCAACTCCACTTAATAGTTGTTTCTGTCAATTTGACTTCCAGTCTTTCTTATGTGGTCTGATCTGTGCTTCTCTGTGCATCGCTAACTCTGTCTCCATATTGGGATAGACTTCGCCAGAACTGCGCTCCGTATTCCAGCTACAGGATGTTTGTCAAATTCAACGATATATTCCATCTTTTCGATGAACTAATTCTCGTCTCTTGCAAGATTACAGCACTCATTCGGTATCGTCCAACCAATTGCATATTCAAAATAGCAGTCCAGCTCCCATTTCGAAGTCATTCAAGGATGCTACTAGTAGATCTTCCATATGTTCGCAAAATTTCTAACTTGCAAAGATCCGTGTAATTCCCAAACTTCAAGTAGGATGTGTAGCAGCAATAGAAAAGCAGTAACGCACGTGGAGTTTGCCATTCGAACTGCTAAGCACCTGCAGTTTTATTCATGATAAAGTTTTTTCTATATCGAAGCATTGTTTAACGTGTGATACCATAGCTTTGCAGAAAAGAGTGCGCTATATATTGCGGGTTCTTTAGTAACGTCGTTTTCGTACAAATGTTCAGGCATTGCTATCGCATTTCGACCACCATGGAATGCAAGCTGCAGTAAAAGGTGTCAAGGAGAGAGTTTTCTTGTTCGGGTTCTTCATTTTCAAAGTACATTAAGTTATCAGAGCATACTGTAAAATTTATGCCGGTCTATTCAGCAGTGTTCACCGGCAGATTTTCTACGGCAGCGAACCTATCTCCATGAAACAGGATGAATCGATCACTTCGAGCTCGATTTAAACACTCTGGAAAGGTGTACAGTAAACCGGTTCTAAGCATAATTTCGGTTCTCCTCTTGATTATTTCTCTACGATGAACTTACTCTAACTATCTTTAATCGTTCACGCATATCCCTCTCTGAGGGATCCTGGAGCCCAGTTAGTCATGAGGGTATGTGACGCCACTCCGGGTAGTGGATAAGGGATTTCAATGCGAACCGAAGGGACCGCGTGCCTCCTAGAGAAGCAAAAGAATTCAGGGGTGAGGTCACTGCTTCTGCAGCGCCCATTTGGCAAGCCTCCATTTTTATTAGTCAAACTGGCCAAAAGCCTGAAATCAGGCAGCTGGGAAGAACATGGGAGCGGTTGGCAGTCGCTTCCAAAAATTACCTCCTTCTGCTTCTCCTACAGAGACCGGCAAGCTACGAGTAAGTGCTCGCCTTCCTCTCCCTCTCCTCTCTCTCCGCCCCCGTTAAGGGCTCAGCAAGCTGCACGTTGATTATTCAAATGATAAAGAGTGTAATAAGAATGAGCCTCATTCCCCTGCCTCAAAAGAGCCCCCGGTAGAGTAGCGATGCATAGCGCGAGATCGCAGAAGCTGCTGAAATCTCAGGACCAAACTATGTTGCCAAAATAGGAACGAGCCAAAGTGGCTATTTGTATGCAATAACACACGTACAATTCAAAGTTCGACTTTCTATAAACCCAGGCATAATTAATTGATTTATGAAAATCGAGAAAACTTATCTTGATTGCTGACGCGAAGTTCGTAAAGTAGTCGTAGTAATTCGGCTGATGTTGCGGCAACCCACCTTCTTCAAAGCCTGGGCGCATATAGTACTAGTCTATTTCAATGATTCGGAAAATCTCATTTATATGCTGCCTAAGTTAGGATAAAAGATCAGACGAAAAAGGGCCCGAGGTCTCGTGTGATGGTGACGCATTCGTCCTGCCAGATCATTTCGAAGTTTTTAGCGTTCATCCAAGATGCCTCAAGAGTTTTACGGGTGGATGCTTTTGATTCCTGCGCTAGGATCGTGACAGTCACATTAAAATCTTTGTTGTTGTATTCTGTACCCTATGTAAGCCTAAAGGTTGGTTTATGTATTTTAGAATTGTATCTAGATGTTCTTTTATGCGGAGGAAAAGTGGTCTATCCGTTTCACCAACATATTTTTTCCAGCATGTCTTACATCCTACCAAATGAATTGCTCCCAATCTCATACAATCCCCTCCTATCCCTTAGAGCGAGACTATACAGTCTTTGGTGTTGCACAATCGATCATAAAGTCTATTACGGATCAGCTGATGGCGTAGGGTGGGAGGTGGGTTTTCAATAACTACCACAGAATTTTCAAGACCGCATCTTTTTGAGGCACCTTTTAACCGCGCTGCCGATTTCGTTTGATATAAATGCAGTTTGAAGGAAATTCTATTCAGGTGTGGAGTATTGTTCTTTTGGGACCTAATTCCACTTTTTGAATATTCCCGAGTGGCAAATGTTTGTGCCGTTGGTAATGGCAACTTTTCGTGCCAAGTTCAATGATTCGTTCCTTTCCTCTTCTCCTGTGCACACATTTTTAGTCGTTCGAAACATCTTTCAATTAGCGATTTTTTTCATGTGTGAAGGATGAGAGAAAGGTGATCGACGAAAATGTTTTTGTTACTTGGTTTTCGATACCATTTTGTACCATAGCCACTATCCAAAAGCTTCACTTGGATGCTTAAGAATAGAAGCCAGCTCCCGTTTGGACTCTCTCGCGTAAATTTTATATGCTCTGACTGCCCGTTCAAGACTTCAAAACATTTGTCCACTTCCTCTTGTGTGGAATAGACAATGAAACAGTCGTCTATATACCGACAGTAGAGCAATCGGTGGTGAACGAGAACTGATCTTCGAACTTTTACATAAAAGCAATGGCGAGACTAGGTGCCAAACGTTGACCCATGGCTAACCTCCTGAGTTGTGTGAAGTATTTACCAGACCACCGAAAGATGAAGAACTGAGGCATTGTTTTAGGTGGGTCATTAGCTGTTGAATTGAGCGGCCATACATCTTTACTTTTCGCTTATTTTCTGTTAGAAGTTCAAAAATGCCTTGTATTGCAGAGTCATTTGACGCGTTTGTATAGAGTGCGGTAACATCAGATAACTCCATTACGTGCGACATGTTTTGGTTGCGCGCAGTGTAGGTGATCTAGGAACATTTGAGTATTGGTAGAAGGATTCGTATGAATTTAAGCATCTGAGTAAAGATAAGGTTTAAAAACTACGTTATTCTACCCGTTGGTCTGCCTATACAACTGATGATAGGTTTAACCTTGTTTGTTGATGGATCGGTTGACACTAGATCATCAGTAGATATCGGATTATGTGTTTTTATGAAAAGGTATAGGACCCAACAATTTGTTGCGATGTGTGTCAGCAAGTTATTCTCGACTTGTTGAGGACGTAATGTCATTAAGGCAAAAAATTGTCTTGGTGCGACAAAAGATTCACTTTCTCCGCTGCTGCTCAAAATACAAACTTATTCCTAATTCTATAACATCTAGGAAGCTATACGTATGCGGCCTACCAAAGGACTCTCCAAAGATACTGAGCAACGAGACACAACTACTTCGTATTTCTTTCAGATGCGTCCGTGACGAAATGTTTTCCTACATGAATAAATGTGTGTCAGAGGAACATTATTGTGCTCAGTATCTGGAGAAACGCCTTTGGTGGAGGATAGTAAACGAAGAATAGCTATCTGCAATGATGCTTGGCGCAAAATCAAAAATAACCCAAAGAGAAGGATTGACTGCCTTCAATCGAAATCAAAGTGCGGAAGCGTCGATTTCCGCGATAATATCAATGAATCGGAAAGTCACGGCGCGCTTGAGAGATCAAGAGTTACTGTCTTAGGCTGCGTAACGCTTCTGGATGATGCGCGTACCTTATTGGAATTCGGTCCAAGTTTTGCGCTTAGTCAATCCACTTCTAAATCAATTCTGCGCGGGATCGTATGCAGTCTGCAAGAGCTTCAAAATCAAGTGCGCTACAAAGCTAGATTGGATGGGCTAGGTAACGAAAAGCAAGCAGGGGCACTTCCACTCAGCCCTTCCCACAAGCTTTTTATAAGGAGGTAAAACCAAAACGGCGAACTCAACCCTATTTTCCGCGTCTTCAAACGAGGTTCTTCAAATACTCAACCAATTTCCGCATGAAAAATTAAGCAATAATGACGCACAAGCAAAAACAAGGTTTGTCCCAAATTATGGAGCTTGTAAGATCAAAATCTATGCGTCTATCCATAAGTGATAAAGGTGGTATTTCTGTAGCAAATCCAAATCAATTGGATGTCGAAAAAATGGGGAAATATCTTCAGGATGTCTCCCTCCATTGTCCACTGTCCATTCTCTGAGGAGGGAAATAAACGCCAATACCAAAATTTAAACAAAGAATGGGTCAACACGGCAAGGCGTTTAGAAATTTCAGTAATCTTTCGGCTCAAGAAAAATTTTTCAATTTGTCCGGTCTTATATTTTCTCATAAAAATACATAATCTAACATCTACTGATGATCTAGTGTCAACCGATCCATCAACATACAAGGTTAGACCTATCATCAGTTGTATAGGAGGACCAACGCATAGAATATCATGGTTTCTAGACCTTATTTCAACTCAGATGCTTAAATTCATACAAACCTATCTATCCAATACTCAAATTTTCCTAGTTTACACACGTTGCGCGCAACCAAACAGCTCGCACGTAATGGAGTCATTTGATGTTACCTCACTCTATACAAACATATCAAATGACTCTACAGTGCAAGCCATTTTCGAACGTCTAACAGAAAATAAGCAAAAAGTAAATATGTATGGCCTCTCAGTTCAACAACTAATGACGCGCCTAAAACAATGTCTTGGTCCTTCCATCTTTTGGTGGACGGATAAATACTTCACACAACTTATGGGGTTAGCCATGGGTCAACGTTTGGCACCTAGTCTTGCCATCGCTTTTATGTATAAGATGGAGGCTTCAGTTCTCGTTCAACGCCCATTGCTCTACTGCCGGAATGTAGACGATTGTTTGATTGTCTGTTCCACACAAGAGGAAATGCACAATTGTTTTGACTTTTGAACGGACAGTCAGAGCATATGAAATTTGCGCGAGAGAGTCCAAACGGAAACTGGCTTCCATTCTTAAACATCCAAATAAAGCTTTTGGATAGTGGTTATAGCACGGAATGGTATCGAAACGAAGTAGCCAAAAGATTTCAGTCGATGCCTTTTCTCTCATTCTTCACGCATGGAAAAAATCGCTAATTGAAAGATGTTTCGAACGACTCTAAGAATATGTGCACAGGAGAAGAGGAAAGGAACGAATCTTCAAACTTCGCACGAAAAGTTGCCATCTCCAACAGCTACAAAACATTTGCCACTCGGGAATATTTAAAAAGTGGAACGAGGTTCCTAAAAAAGAATACCTTACACCTGAATGGAATTTTCTTCAAACTGCCATTTATATCAAGCGAAATCAGCAGCGCGGTTAAAAGGTGCCCAAAAAGATGCGGTCTTGAAAATTCCGTGGTAGTTATTAACAACCCACCTCCCACCCTACGCCATCAGCTGATATGCAATAACTTTACGATCGATAGTGCAACACCAAAAACTGTATATTCTGCTCTAAGGGAAAAGAGGGGGTTGTATGAGATCGGGCGCAGTTTATTTGCTAAGAGGCAAGACATGCTGGGAAAAATATGTAGGTGAAGCGGAAATACACTTTTCATCGCATGAAAGAGCATCTAGATAACAAATCTAAAATAGATGAAGCCAAACCTTAGGTTTACATAGGGAACAGAAACACATCAACAAGGATTTTGATGTGACTGTCACAATTCTAGCGCGGGAATCAAAAATATCCACGCGCAAAATCTTGAGGCATCTTAGATAAACGCCAAAAACCCCGAAATGAACGGGAGGACGAATGCGTCACCATCACACGAGACCTCGCGCCCTTCCTCCACTTGATCTTTTAACCTGATCTAGGTAGCATATGAGTGAGATTCTCCGAATTATTCGAACAGGCCAATACTACATATCCCCTTGCTGCGAAGAGAACGGGTCGCCGAAACGTTAGCCGAATTACTACGACTACTTTACCAACCTCGCGTCAACTAGTCAAGATAAGTTATTTGATTTTCATATAGCACACGTACACTTGAATATGAATTTGCTGTAGAAATTTGCTGACGCAAGCAGGTAGGATTCATTGCGATGTCGTTGGCCTAACTGAGTAAGAAGCCGCCACCATTTCACTCTGTTTATGACAGTGGAAAAGAGCTGTTTCAAGAATATGCGATAGCAGTGGTGCCGGTGGCGTTGGAGTTTCCGACAGAATGAGTTTGACTATGAACCTCGATTCATTTGATGACCTAACATTCCGGATGGGACGATCACCGTTACAACGGCGTGGCTCATTACAAGCTTCAACCATCTTCGTTGCTTACTCACCAACATCAAGCTATGGCAAAGGTAAAGTCAAAGCGTTTTTCATGGACCTCGAAAAGTTTCTTAGAGTGGACAAAACAATCTTCAAGGCCATCAGTGCAGATTTCAACGAGAAAATCTTACCTAAAAGAGCGCATGAAGAAAGTCACTTTGGAACCCACGAACTAGAATGGAACGAACACGGTGAGAGGCTAGCTAAGTTCGCCATGACCAGCAAAACTATCCAAAGTAATTCGTAATTCCAAAAGTCCCACTCCCAACGGTGGACTTGCGAGTTTCCCATTGGAAAGCACCAGAACGAAATAGACCACATCTCACTAAATCGAGGAATCCACCGGACCGATGTCGCTGTTGTGCCTAAGTTCTGCATGTAATCAGACCATTGCCTCATAATGCACGGCTCCATTTTTCTCGAGAAGAAGAGAAATGTGCTAAATCAAACAACGAATTCCCAGAACTACCATAAACTGGGATGTATTGAAGTTATTAGTCGGCTCTCATGAAGACACCGTTGTTGACAACATCGACGAAGAATACGACCGGCTCATAGACATCTTCACGCTAGCTCGATGAAAGCCCAGAGTTTGAGAGTTACGAAGAGACTTTGTCTCCGCATACACTCGAGCTGATACGTCAACGTGGAAACGCGCGAGCTGCAGGCAACCGAAATCCTGCATCCGAACTGGGAAAACTCAGCAGAGAGTTGATAAAACAAGATCTTGAAGAAAGAACTGCGCCGTTTGCAGCGAAAGCAACAGAAGTTGGAAAAAGTACTCGCAAAGCCCATCGAAGCATTGCCAATTATAACACCGAGATGATTGCACCTCGACGACCTAACGGGCACTTACGGCTTCCAGAAGGATAGTGGAGAAAATCTTCCACGACTACTACTTGGATCTCTTCGCTAGCTCTGCCCTCGTGCCGTCATATGAATTGAAATATTACAAATTTGTGGTCGCACCGGTCCTTCCTTCCGAAATCCGACATGCAGTATTCTCGGTGAAGAATAGAACAACACCCGCTCCACATGAGAAAAGACCAGAACTCTAGAAGAACCTGCCACTAGTGCCCATCATCATCCTGGCTCAGCTCTTCACTCATTATCTGTCAGAATGCAAAGCCAGTCAATGGAAAACCAGCAAGACCATTTTATTGTTCAAGAGGGAGACCATCACGACATAGGCAATTATCAATCAATCTGATTGCTGTCCGTCGTCTATAAACTCTTCAGTCGAGTCATCCTAAAAAAGTGACAGAATACTGAGCGAAGATCAGTCATGCAAACAGGCAGAGTTTCGAAAAACATTCAGTACCATAGAGCACACCCACGCAATCATATTACTCATTGAAGTTTTACGAGAGTACAAGAGACCGCTCTGTCTCACTTCCCTCTATCTGAGGAAAGCTTTTGATTCCGTGGAAACAAAAACAGTCATAAAAGCTCTGGACAACAGGGCGTCCCTACTCGGAACATTGCGATTCTCCTTGAGCTATACAGAGATTTCTCAACCGAAATACTGTTATTCTATGTTGACGTAACTATCGCAGTGAGAAGAGGGTTTTGACAAAACAATACAGTCTCATGAAAATCATTGATTGGCGCAATCCAAAACGTCAGGCGAACATCAAAATAGGACTATGTGGGAATGTGAATCAACGGTTGATAAGTAAACTGTTACTGCTCCATCGTCCTTGTAACATCAAGCATCCGCTAGATGGAACGCATGTTGATCGATTTTGACAACATCTGTGAAGGATTGGTCTTTGACTAAATCTAACGGAAACGTTTATGATGGGACGTTTATAGGGAACGGATGGGCTGCGAACCTTCTTCACGCTAAGAACGAATGTCTCCGAATGCTCCACCTACTTCCGTTTAGGTCGTTAAGTTAACATGATGAACGACCTAGCTCCAGAGTTGAGCAAGGTGAGACGAGCGGTATGGGTTACGTTTAAGAGCATCGAGGAAGAACTAAAGAGGACTCAAAGCACCCGGTTCCGTACCCACCTTCTCTACTGGACGGTTATTCTTGCTCAAACATATGCAGCAGAAACCTGATCGATGTGTAAGCAGGATGGATGATCACCCAGCGTTATTAAGCGCGTAGTCAAAAGGTCGATACTAAGAGTATCTGAAAACGCGCAAATGAGGAGGGAGTCCAACGTTCTCACCTGCGTCAGCGGTCGAAGATCAAGGACGCTGTTCTACACGCAAGGGAATCAAAAATAACGTAGGTCGGACACGTAATGCACTTTAACAATCGAAGGATGGGAGCCGTCATCGACTTGATTCCACACGACGTCGAGCGCTTCACAAGAAGACCATAAACCGGGTAGTTCGCTTTATTCACAAAAGCCGAAAAGGAAAATGTGGTGTTTGACGAACTGTTAGATCAAGGAGGACCTGCAGGGCTACTCTTGCATGGGACATGAAAAACTATAAGCACAGTTGATGCTTGCTCGAATCACTCGACGGTCAGTGAAGACGGTACTTGATATAGGGTAACATGTAGATGAGTCGATTGCTTTTGCCTTTCAAAAGAACTCTGTGAGAATTACAGGTGTTTCCAAGTAAAAGTATGTATATTTCTTGTTTGCTCATTGTTGTAACTCGATCTTAACTGTCTTTAAAGCTTCAAAAAAGGTCGACTAAGGGAATTTCGGGACAATTCGAATTTCTCAAGCTCCAAAAAAGAAGAAACTTTTGAGACTTCGGTCAGTATTGTACTATATTGCCTCCAGTCTCATAAAGACACCGATGAATAGGCAATTGGTGAGTGGTCAGAGAAGTTGTCGTTACCCACAATCCTACCCTACTCTGATGTGAGGTGTTAAAAGTAACGTGAGACTCTGGTGGAAGAAACCAGTCGGCTCTTTACACTGTACATGTCCATATCTGAAACTTAATAGTAGAGTAGATATAAATAAGCATCGTGTAAATATTGAGCAGAAAATGACGCTCTCACTCTCACATAAAAGGCGGCAAGGGTGGGCAATAAGAGTTGAAGGTACGCTCATTTCCTATACTTATCGTCTTCCTCTTAGAAAAATACGGCTTGCTAGAACGTATGAGTGAGTGTTTCTTTCATTACAAAGTTCTCTGGAAGTCTCCTAAGCAACACTTTACCTATTCGTTACGGGACGGTGTCTCAACTATTCAAATTTTACTACACGTTGCCAGCAAAATCCTGTGTGAAGTTCAAACAACGCATTAACTACTCCAATAGCGAGGTGTAATAGGTTGGAAAGAAATTTCTGGGGCACTTGTAAGAACTGAAAAGTAATGCATGAATTTTGAACAATAACAATAATGATAATTCTTCAGAATAAAGGCCACCGTTTTGTACAACTTTTTGCCATCGGTCCGCTAAGTTAAGAATCTGGTCGAAGACAGCATTCCTTCGACTTAATCACAAGGGACTCTTGACATTCTTCTTCGACTTCATCGAACGAATCAAATCGGCGACCCTTCAAAAAGTGTTTCATTGGTCGGAAAAGGCAGAAATCGGATGGAGCGCAATCTGTTTTGTAGGCGGAATGTGACAGGCCTTGACTCCGTCCAATTTGATCAACTTGTCCTTGGTCTTTTTGGCGATGTGCATTCTGGCATTGTTTTTTTTGCATTGAATAGCGCTTCCGGTCGACCAAAGTCGGACACTTCTCCTTGTGTTTGCCGTAGACTAGGATAAACTGCTAACAATAAAGTTTGGCGCTGATAGAGTTGCCTTTTGGAACCATCTTAACATGCAAGACTCCTTCAGAATTCCATCAAATACAGATCACGATGTCCTTGTCAGGTCTGCTGTGCATTCAAGCTGATGGCGTAGCCTGACCCTTTTGAACTCACTACTTGTGTCGACTGTGATTGACCAGGTACACCCACTTCTCGTACGAAGTCTTAATGCCTCTGCGAAATAGGCCACTCAGTGAACTGCTGAACAGTTTGCGACAAATTTTGACTCCTTTGTCGGTTAGTGCTCTAGCGAGTTCGTTTGAATCATGTCGTCGCTTCTTCTGGACAAAGTTAAATTGGTGGAGATGAGTTACAACAGTTATATGAGAAACATTAAGTTTTGTTGCCGGTTCTCGAGCACTTAAACAACGGTTCATCTTTTGAAGCAGCGGGCAAATCATCGTTGCTTTACTTCGTTGGACGTCCTGTACGAGACTTCTTCAAGGCCACGATCTCCGGCATCAAGTGTTGAAAACAGCGCCCAGTAGCAAAATTCTCGTTGTGCCTTCCTCTTCAACATCGTTGATTTCATCGACTGCAATTCGTTGAGAAATCCGTCCAGCTAAAGAGACCTTAGAGCAATAGTGTTCCAGCACAGGTACACGTCATTCCAAAAGAGTTGAACAAGGTTTAACTGAATCAATTTTTTTAGGTTCTTCTGGGTTTTCGGCTTGTATATCACCCGTGAACGGTCGGATGACTTTTTCTTTCCTACTTTTATTCTTAATTCGGATTTAACACTACTGCCGAATCAGCTGGTAGGTTCGACCAAGAATCCGCCACCGAAAGCTAATTCCTTGGAATAGACATTGTGAAGACCTGAAATAGCTTTTGCAAGGTAAAGTCAGGAATCCAACGGAACCAGTCTGCACAATCAGCAATAAAACAGCCCCAGTACCCCGCACAATGAATTTTGCCGCCTATGGGCGTCAGGCGGTGAGACAACCGGTAAGAGGCTACAAAATATCAGGATACACAAGACGTCTCTCGAACCGGATCTGTTAAACACGCAAACGACACGCCGTGGAGACTGCTTTTTACTGTGCACTTACAATGCAAAAACGCCCTTCACTGACTCCGATTTTCAAGCATTTTTCGACGCAGCACACCAAATAAAATTTTATGTGATCACCGTGCGAAAAACGAAAATTGGGAAGATCGCCATATGTCAACTTAGCAACGGGACGCTAATGATTTGAAGAGAAAAATTAACGCCACGAAGTGTCGACGGCGCAGGCTTTGTCTTTCATCCGTTCATAACCCATATCGTCGACTCCCATGAAATCCTTCCTTCTTGCCTTGCCATCTTTAGATTTACCCAAAGCGAGCACAAAAAATCAGTATCATCAACTGCTACGCACCCCGACCGACTCAGCTGATGAAAACGAACCAGATGCGTTTTATTATCACTTGGAGGAAATTATCCGCAGTGATAAACCAAATAAATTCATTGTCAGTGACTACAATCGGGAGGGCAAACGAGGAGAATTTAGGATCGGAAATTCCAGATTAGGAGAAAAAAATAAAAGTGGGATCTGCCTAGCAGGACTCCTGTCTGCAGCATGTCCCTTCCACGGAAATTCACCTTGCAGAAGAAACAACACCGCCGCTGGACAAGTGAGTCGCTTAAAGGTACGACACATGCGGAGATCGACCGTATACCCTATAGACAGAAGACGGTGCCTACTTGGCAGGTCCGTAGTCCCATCATTCTGTACTGGGTTTGATCACCGTCTTCTTCGAGCGAAAAAATCGATTTTATCGCATGTTGGAAAAGATCTCATATTATAAATCGGAAATTGACAAGCCGTTTATTCCGAAGGCATTCTATACGATATCCTGCCCAATCATGACTGGCAGATGAATGAAGATTCGACCGAGGAGTACGAGCTGCTTATCAAGGGACTTCAAAGTTGTGCCGAGCCTGCATCAATTACATCAACAAGAAATTCAGACCGTATCCCCACTATCACTAAGAAGTTGCTTGAAAAGATAAGCAAATGGAGGTTCGATCCTAATGCAACACATTTAGTTGAGTGTAAATAAACTCTAGCTGCAGAAGAGCTTTGTAGGAGGATCTTTACCGGTACAAGCAGAAGAAAACTGTTGGAAGCAGTACAAAAAAGATTTTGTCTAAAAAATGTCGTCGGAACTTGTTCGATTATAGTGTTTGGCTTACTCCCTGATGAATGACCATGAGAATGCTAGAACATTTCGCCATGACATGAAATCGATAACAGAATGATTTCAAACTACCCTTTTCCGTTCCACAGTCCTCGTTCCGGAACCCAAAATCCTCAATGGAAAAAACTACCCAGGATTTTACCCTCTGAAGTGCGAGTTGCAAACGCCGTGCACAATCATCTTCCATAAAAAGGGTGGCCTCAGGGATCCTCGTAGTTAGGGGTCCGATTTCTTGTTGAGTGTGCTTTACAAGCTCTTTGCGAGGATTAACTTCTGCGTATATTAATAACTTGTATGAGGCTCAGCCAATTGAACAACCAGGATTCCGTAAAGGATTTTGCTGCATAAATCACATTCAAAGAGTATCACTGGCCATTGAAGTCATCGGAAATATCACATGCCTTTAATCTTAATATTTGTCGACTATGAAGAAGCGTTTGACAGCGTCGAAACGAATGCGGTCTTATCAATGCTCATCGATCAAGGAGTGGATCCGTTCTATATAAGAACCTTGTCAGACTGCTATCGCATCTACACCACGAAAATACAGCTTTTCATCGACCTCTGATCATACCCATTGGTAAAGAAGCTCGCCATAGCGACAGGATTTCGCCAAAGCTGTTGACCGCATTTCTGCAGTAGGTAAAGAAGTCACTCGATTGGGACGAGAAGGGCATTCGTGTCGATGGAAAACTCCAATTATATCTTCGTTTTGCGGACGACATCGGCATCTTTTCGAAAAGTTCCGGCGAATTAAAGACAATATTGAAGGAATCAAACGAAGAGGGAAAGAAGATTGCCTTACATATTGGTAGCATGAAGAGCCGGTTCATAAGCAACCCATGGTGTAATGGTGATCGAGTCGATATAGATGGTTCTCTGATTGACAGAAATCACCTCGTATTGTACCTAAGGCGTTCACTGAACATGGAAAATAACATGAAGGAGAAATAGATAGAAGGAGGAAAGCAGCATAGGCCGCATTCGGGTTTCTCAAAGAAGCCACCGACCAGCTAATAAACCCAAAATTCAATGCTCACCTTTTCGATTCAACGATCCTCCCGGCGCTCTGCTATGCAGCTGAGACGTGGGCTGACACTTCGACCACGTTAATACTGCCACGAACAACTCACAAAGTGCTTGAACTATGTCTTCTGGAATTTAGTCGGCCCACACAACATGTGACCGGATCGCGTAGCTCAAATCTTCGAGGTCTATCCCATCTTCGTGACTCAGAGGTCTACACATCTATAGCGAAAGCGGATGGGCTGGTTGTATATTGAGAAGAACAGACGACAGATGGACGAGAAGAACTGTAGAGTGGATTCCACGACAATGTACGCGTCCTCGAGGACGATTACTTACACGTTGAGCGGACATGATAAAAATGGCTGTGCTGGGCAAAGTGTAAGGGCTTATAGTGTTTTCATTTCTATATTTTTTTATGGCCCGTTCTCACTTTTTATGTGCGGATCCCAATAGTTCTAGCAATTGAGTCGTCTCCTCGCAATCATGGCTTGCTTGACGTTTTCGATTTCTTCATGAGCGTAGTAAAATACTGATCAGATCTACTTACAATCCCGAGGATAGCATGGTTGTGGCGTTCCTTAGTGCGCCCGTTGATTGAATGTTGGAAAGCGTTGGGTAAATCAACCCCGCAACAAGCATCACTAACCACTCGGCCAACGCCACCAAGAGTTATTAGAGTCTTACCAAATACGGAGCGCAAGGCCTGAATCTTGAGTTTCGATGTTTACTTTATTACTGTGATGGTTTTTTCAGTGCAGTGTAGCAGTAAAATTGAATCTAAACTTGACACTCAGCACATTCATTGGAAAACGGAGTTTTCTCCTAGACCTTTAGTAATCATTTGTTAGCAAGATCAAAGGCATCTGCACAGTTTTTGATTACTGACTAAAATGACTTAAGGGAGCTTTAATGTCCCCTGATTGTACGAAACGGGGTGTAGTTTAAAAGTTAAATATGGAACTAACTAGACACCTCATCAATGTGCACCTAACCGTTAAAGCAGACGATGAAATTCAACACTTACTGATGCCAGCTCACTGCCACGATCACATAAATATAAATCATCGAGATGGTTGTACAAATATTATTGCAATTAAAAAAAAAATCCTTTGAGATACTCAATTTTTTCAGTGAGTGTCTATGAATGTGGTTACATTCAT
Organism: Parelaphostrongylus tenuis; assembly: GCA_019055375.1. Lineage (NCBI taxonomy): Eukaryota > Metazoa > Nematoda > Chromadorea > Rhabditida > Metastrongylidae > Parelaphostrongylus > Parelaphostrongylus tenuis. The sequence continues at coordinate 747,535 of JAHQIW010004752.1, forward strand.
TTCTCACGCTGGAACAGTTTCTCCACTCTTACTATCGTAATTCCCAAAAGCAATTTTCTATTAATCTTGTTACTGTAATAATTCACTCTCATTCTTGCTAAGAAAACACGAGGTCTTTTTTATATTTTTTCATTTGATTATTTCTAACGTTGGAACTGATTTCGCCTTTTTAGAGCTCAAGCAGAAAAACTATCTTTAGATTTATCATCCAGACACCTTTCAAAAATCTCATATAACATGGTTTAATGAAGCCTGCTCACTTTTCACCGTTTTGACGATACGACTGAGTAAAAAGCTGTTTTCTTTCTAAGCCGGCAGTTACATAAACACAACTACTGATTTAGTGGAAAATCATGAAGCCTAGTATCCTACAACTGGCCTATTTAAGGCACAAAATGCTATCTATTGATAGTCAAAAATACAAGACGTTAAGAAGTGTATATTTGATTAGCCATGACATCTCAGATCAGGGGAAGTGGAGTGAAGAGCTGCAATAAGTGAGGAAAGAAATAAGAACGAAAAGCTCTGGAAATCGTCTTCTAAATTTTTCTTAAAGTGACATCTAGTAATCAGGCAATACCGAAAGGAAATTCATTGAATATATTTTATGATTTTTACGGTGTGGCCAACTTTTGCCTTTTTAGTAAAGCAGCACTTTACGGCGCCCTGCGAAGATTATGTTTCGAACCTACTTTCTGAAGATATATGGAAAAGCTGGCTATTTCAAAACGATATTTGCAGTGATCACCAATAATCATATACTCCAATTGTTTACAGACTGCCTCGAGTTCAGCTATCTTCGCTTCTATCATAAGCAAAATTTAATTTGCATAACTGCACAATTTGCACTTGTGAGCACCCAGTCGTCAAACGGTTTACTAATTTCAAAATAGTTTGTTCTGCCTTATTTTATAGGCGCGATTCGTTCAGAATTGTATACCTGCTTTTTTACTTGTGCATTCGCATATAGCACAGCTGGTCTTCAATCATTGCCCTGATATGAATTATATCTTTTGATAAATTCTCACTTCCTCATAGTGTCTGCTCACTTTTGGAGGAAATTTCTAAATGTGAGTCTTGCAGAAAATGGCAAGCTTAAGGAGTACGATGGATCAATCCTTGTTGGCTTTTCTTTTTTTCCTTATTGCTCCGTTGCTGGGCTGTGGAACACTACCAGCTGGACAAGGTATTCACTAAAACAAGAATTTCTCTCTGAAGAATCTGTCGCAAATTTCATCATGGTCAGCTCTCCTATAATATAGATGATGTGCAAGTAGAGAGATTGAAGTAGTAGAGAACAAGCATTCAAAATCCTCAAATATCATTTGCAGAAATGGATCATTCTGTTTATTTCACAGAGTATAGAGCCCCTACATTGCTTACAGGTAGTCTCTGTTTAAATATTCAGTACTCTAAATAAGTGAGGATTCATTTCTATAGTATTAAGGCATTCAAAAACTGAAGTTTTGGTAAATGATATTCTAAGAATTTTAAATGCTTCCGCTGAGGTTTCAAACATCTCTCATCACCACAGGTTTTTCGGTGGTTCGCATAGGACTCATGGATGGTAGTACATACGACACAGTACAAGTCAAAGGCGCCTTCTGCTTGTCACCACCTCGCTTCTTGCATGGCTAAGTTTCTGCTTTGCCTAGAACGATCATCGGAAAGATAATTCCAATAAACTCATTTTCAAGCAATGTAACTGACGAAATTTCCAATTTTCTTCTTAAATCGGACACAAGTGTTATATTATTCTTTATTCAGTAGCTGCACTTCGGCAAAACGCCTTTTCAAAACCTGAAAAGGTCATGTTGTCTACAAACCAATCAATCATTTTTTAATTACCCAGATTTAAGGTTGTTTTTCTCTTGTTGTAAACATGAATGATCGGCGTGGCAGGCACCTAATCCAAACACCGATAGTGAACACAACAACACCCGAACCCAGCATTTTCTACTGCAGTCACTATAATTTTTTCAACACTACAATTCTTGACTAATTGGATTGTAGACAATCTGACTTTTCCAGGCTCCGAAGAAGGCGAACTGCCAAAACGTCAGCTGTTGAATAAAAAATATTATAACAACTGGTGAGTGGCTTAAGAAGAAAATTTGGAATTAATGAAGCACGCCTAGGTTATATTTTATATTATTTAATAGATAGACGGTTTTGAGAATTAGTAATTGACTTATGCAAGTACCCAATGCGAAGGTGAATGTGAAGTGAAGTTATACTCGGATAGCTCGTCTTCACTGGCGCTGCGAGTCTACTCCATAAATCTCTTCGACTCTCAATTTATTGATTTTATTATTTGACTGGCCTAACTTATTCATCAATGTATATACTCTCGCATCATGGTCATAAGAAACGTTTCAAAAATCAGTTTTGCGCTTTCCAGCTGAAAGTTGTGAGTGATTGTTAATTTCAACAAGACGTCGTAAGCCTTCTGTAGGTGATGCACGGAGTTTCTTGCCGTTATTCAAGTGCCTATGCTACTTTTCTTCCTTTTTAAACTTCTTTTTGCTGCTCGAAATGTTTATTCAATGCATAAAGTACTTGCAGCATGGTTTCAACAATCTGAGAGCAATCCAACTGATTTTTTGACTTTCATGCCATGGACTTCTCTGAGCTAATTCAGAATAAACTTTGCCACTATAGTGTAGTCTGAATGTTGTCATCGTAAGGACGATTTGATAGGATTTTGCTATAAATACATATTGCCTTCTCGTTCCGGCTGTGAGCGTTATTCGTCGCAATGCAACACTTAACATTTTGACGATACTGTATGGCATCGTCGACCGTTTCCTTTCAACGCTTATGGTTAGAGGGCAACGGAAAGGCTGCAATTTTGTGTTGTGGTTCCTATGGCAATCGATAAATCTGCGTATATAAGACGAATCCACCCACTATTGATCGATGGATGCTGATAGTTTGCCTTATCTTTTACTCTGTCACGCGCTTACTCTTAGACGTGTAGATTTGGAAGGAGGGAGATGGTGTTTCCAACAGACCTTTATGACACGCCACACGACCTAATGTCGTTGATCTGGTAGACTTCTTATTGGATCTAGCCTAACTACCCAATTAAAAGTAGGAGTCAACTAATTAGACCTCATGTGAGGTCTTTGTTTTCTACAAAATAATTATCTGTGAAAAGCTTGCGAGGCATACTCTACAGGCAAATCTAACAATAGTCATGAAGACTTCTTCATCACTCATCTCGGCCAGCGTGAATGCTCGCAGTTTGTTTCACTGGCGAAAGACTTTTTCAGTCTGAATATAAGATATAAGGTCAATGAAAAGCAGACGACTTTGTGACGAAGTCAGCACTTTTACTATTTCAAAATTGAAGTTTTCCTTTATGAATAACAATGATCCGCATGGTGTATATCAGCTTTGGTCGCAATAATGGGCGACAATCTAAAATTTGATGCGTTCAGTGACCTCAAGAAGAATGTAGAGTGCGTAGGAAATTTCTGCTAAGGGATAAATTCCTCGTTGTACATCCAAATTCTACACCTACCCCGCTACTCAACCATAAAGCAGTAAATGCTTGAGAGGATTTTCAAATATTGCAGTGACTGAAAAATCTATCAAAGCTTCCTCTGGCACACTAGACTGACTTTTCATGCTCCACTCGTAAGAATCGAAGGTTCCCTCAGCACAGGGTCGTATTGGTTGTGATGTGTTACAAAAGGAAAGACCGATACAAGATCGTCAGCCCGAAACCGCTATTACAATTTTTGTCTCAGAGAGTATTTAGTGGAGCCATCAACAATTTTAATGTTGAATCACTAGCATTGTGGTTCACAAAGTCGTAAGTCTTTGAGAAGGATTTAGTACAGTGTACCATCTAGAGCAGAAAAAAGGTCTTAGAAGTATCCTAATAATGGAAACGATGACCTTACCCCATTTTCGTTGATTTGGAAGTGGCCCAACCTCGAGAGAGCGTGAAGCGATCGTAAAAATTTACTGCTTTCTCGAGTTCCTGATCAGTAACTAAGGCCCTTTTATCGGCTATGCAGCTATTTCGCGAGCAGTAGTTCAGATACAGTGACAAATTTGACTCACCAAATGAGCCTCGACCTATTGATACCATCTCGCAAACTCGTTCACATTCTCTTGCATAAGCCAAAAGAGAGGTACAAATGCTGGATGATTTAGGAAATGTTTCTAAAACATGGATCTCGTTTAACTTCACAAAAGCGATCCTTATGACGGACGCTTTTTTTTTTTGTTAGACGACGCTCATTCTTCAACGAATGAGCATCTCAGAATGCTGCCACTTTTGATAATTAGACAAAAAGAGCACTTAGCTAATGCGGCGTAAGCGGGACGGGATATAGTGTTCTGTGCAACGCTTTATTAAACTATTGTATTACCACTAATCCGTATCAGATAAATAAGAAGCAAAAGTGTAATGAATGAGTTCGAAATGTTTTGAAGGTTAGATAAGATTTTCAACCTTGCACCAATGGCTCAGTCAAGAAAATGGTAGGCTCAGTATTAGCTAATTTCCAAAATGACGTGTGAACAACATTTCAGCGAATCAGATCCATCAGGAATTGAGACTATGCAATTTAATCCAAGACACCCACACCTACAATGAAGGGGCAAACTACTGAGGAAATAGAAAGAGCGGTAGCAGAACAGTGATTTCGGTGAAAGGTAGCATGCGCCTTCGTTATGGGTAAAACGCGGGATCTACTTTCATATGATGTCGAATGTTTAACATACCACTCAGTAAACTTAGATGCATATTTATAGTATCGTACCATTGCCACAAAACAGCAGAAAACTTATGTCATCTATTGAGGAGAATAGTTTCAAACTTTTTGTAGCTATTTCTTTCCTCGAAAATGGCAGTACTGTCAGTATTTGAAGTAATGATGAGAAGAAGTTTGTGCTTGATCAAATGGCCAAGAAAGCAAGCATAAGTATCTGGAGCCGATCTCTAAAACATTGTGCCAGTTGGAAAAGAATAACTCAACTCATTTTGTAGAAAGAAACTTGAACTTTACCGTCAGTGGTTTCACCTTGCCGGTGCAAATGACATGGACGACTGATCAAGGTGTAGCCTCCCAGCTTCCAGGTATCTTACGCAGTGGAGCAGATGTTCGAAGATTTGTTCAGCGTTTTTTAGCGCAAGCGGTAAGCCAGTAGAGAGATTTGCCTTTGCTATGTTTTACTAATTTTACTCATAACTAGAGAATTTTCAGACAAACAATGGGGACATTTTAGGTGTTTGATGTGCTCGAACAACAAGGTCGTAGCGCTGGCCTCGGAGATGCTGTGACAGCGGCAATTTTGAGCCAACCTACCGTGAACATCAGCTATCAACCACTGCAGTGCGAAATAGTATCTGTCAATCCAGATGCACGAGCTCCACCACTACTTCGTCAGTGTTGAATGAAGTCAAAGGATTTTAACTTATCACGAGAGAATTTCTCCAAAAGTGGTGAAATTTAAAAAGTCCATATTTCAGTGATATAACGATAGGTCGGAATAATTCATATTTGTAGAAGCTCACCTATGCATTGTAGCTCCATTTTTTGTTTATGAGAATCAGTACTATCAGAACACTTGAATTTCTCCGTCTTTTTGTCAGGTAGCATATGTCATCACATCCTTGAAACTCGTATAACAATCGACATTCTTGTTCTTTTTCAGTGCTTTGTTAGAAGGCGAGTTTCTTTAAAATAATTTACAGGTATGGCTATGATGATGGGCGAGAGCTGCGTGATTTCTGGCAACACAGTAATCGGAATTTGCAGACCCCCCATGGGCCGCGATGTGTGTGAACTTCAACCAAATTTTATGAATATTGTACGTGTACCAGAACAGCACTTACGAGTCACTGGAATTATCACAGTGTGTCTTCTTTCCGTGCGTTTCAAATGCAATGAAAATTTTATTGTGGAAGCAACGTTTAGACGACAAATATCATCATGGCAAACTGGTCGACACAAATGTGGCAAAGCGTTGTGAACAGAGTGGCCCGAGTGCTAGCGTTAGGCCCATTTAGAACAAACTTTAGCGGAGTTTTTGCTACTGTCAGCGGAAGATGAAATGAGATTTAGCGTCATGTAGTGGAACTTGTCAAATAAAAATAAATTAAAGTGACTGTGTAAGGTTTAATTCTACCACCTGAAGTTGAAGTCACCATAAAAAGCATGAAAAAAGCACAGTTTCAGGACCCGAAAACATCACTGCCAAATTTCGACAAGCTGGAGGTCATAGTTTATATGTATCTCGGTACTTATAATAGTGGTAAATGAATATTACTTCGTTTGTTCTATGAGATTTCCTAATGGAAGTGTTAATCTCTATTCGAAAGCTTAAATCTCTGCCAACAGCTCCGGCGGCTGATTTTCCATGAGACACTTTTATAACGCCGTAAAATCCAAGAAAAAATTATGTTTCACCCGACCACGTCTTTTTTCTTATCTCGCCATAATTCGCTGGATAAAAACTTCTCCCTTGGAGCGCTAGTCATTCGATAGCACAAGTTTCGAAAAGCTCGAAAACCTATTTGCCTTTCGTGAAAGTTTCCTTTTGACAGCGCTGTAGGAGAAAGAAAATATTTGCGATTTACAGCTCGCCGGATGGAGCTCTTTCTTTGGATTGATAATTATTAGATAATGTAAGTTCCACTGACTCCAGCGCTGTGCTTATTTTCCGGGAAAGAACTTTTCACTGCAGTGTAGCACGCAAAATAAGATTGAGGTTCACATAATTAGTGATTTTGTTTACCGTCCAACTCACGGCGAGAGGAAGAGGGCGGGGTGATCGGTGGAAATGGGTTGGATATGTGGGCTGCAACGTTTTCGATTGGAAATTTTTCGTCGCTTTAAAGAATACTCTGCATAAAAACGATTGATTCAGATACTGTGGAATAACTTCTAAAGATGGATATATTTTTTGTTCTTCCAGCAAATTGCACGGGTGAGAAAAATAAAGACGCGTGCAGGGTGTGATACGCTATTTTATTTTGAACTTCTGCAGCGTTATCAAAGGTTGTTTTGGAAAATCGGCTAAGTGCAGCTTTGCACAGATTTAAGCCTTCGAATGACTACTAACACTCCCTTGAAAAAATCTTATCAATCGAAAGGGATCGCTTTCTCATTTGTCGCCGTCTAACATATAGCTGGCTTTATTTTCCGCGGCACATATAACATCTTATCTCCATAAGAAGGAAATTCCGAATCAGTGGAAAACGTCGCGCGCAGTTATCCTCCATAAAAAGGGTGACGGATGAAATCTTCGTAACTATCATCCGATTTGCTTGCTGACTATGCTTTAAAATTTTTTTACGCAGAATATACTTCTGCGCACATCAGGAATTTTGTTTGAGGCAAGGCCAGTTGAGTAAGAAGGTTTTCGAAAAAGATTTTGCCGTATGGCTCGCATTCAAGCCGAATTGAGGGCAGCAGAAATTTGTCACGAATATTACCTTTCTTCAAATCTAACTTTTTTCGACTATGAATAAGCGTTTGATAGCATTGAAACGAGTGCAGAACTATCAGCGCTCGTCGATCAAAGAGTGGGCCCGTCCTACATATGAACTTTGTCAAACTGCTATCGAAATTGCGCTACGGAAGTACAGCTATTTCATCAACTCATTACCATACGCATTGACGAAGGATTTTACAGGGCGGTACGGTATCGCTACAACTGTTCACCTCCGCACCGCAGTGGATAACAATGTCACTCATTCAAGAAGGGAGAGGATACGTATTGATGGAAGATTCCAACCACACCTCCGTTTTGCGGACGATATTGCCATTATCTCAAAAAGCACTAGTGAAGCAGAGACGATGCTTAGGGTAGTCAGCGAAGCAGAAAGAGAAATTGGACAACTCATAGTTCTTATGAATACCCCGTTTATTGAAAATTGACAGGACACTGTGGAGACTCCTAAATTTTTCAATCGTCATTGCTTTGCCTCTACTTTGCTCTTTTTACGACCCAAAGATTGTGCGTTGAAAAGACGAAAAAGTTCTAGATGTGCCTGATAAATCATTCTACTGGAGTTTATATTATTAACATCAGCTCATTTAGATTTGGATACAACGAGCATTTCTTCATCATCTTCAGAATCGCATGTAATTGACGTGTTGAGTTGAGTATCATACACCAATAACTATAAATACCAGTATCTATTTTTGTATACCCAGTGATGAAGGGTGATATGCAAAATCATTTACGTCAGATGGAAATCACTACACATCCGCTATTGACGTGATACCTGTGGTGTTGACTGGAATTGAAGTGAATTTAGTAATGTTCCATGATTGTGAATAGTTAATCAGACTAGTAAGTAATCTGAAAATTTTCGCCAAATAATGTAGAGCAGATCTCGCTGCTGTCGAGACAAGCTTGCATATGCATCAATCTCAATCACTAGATAAACAGCTTCACGACAGCTTCTGCGATACCAATCCACACATTACCAAGGAACGGCATTTTATGATGTTTTCTCCAATATTTGTTAAGCTCTTTGAAGTTAACGAAAAACATTTACGTGGTTTAAATTTGTTATGCGGTCTTACAGTTGGAAAACAGTTCATCTTATGCTTTGGCGGCAATTGAAACCATATAAAACATGCTGAAAGAAAAGTAGTGAGTTGCCTCTGCTGTTTCCACGACCCATTTCGAATTTTGCTTCAAAACCGTAATTACTTTTGCACCATTGAACATCTTTTCCATAAATTAGATCAATATGAAATAAATAAATGGTAAGTATAGCGTCATTATCAACATAACATAGAGCGACATATCAAAGAGCGAATTCAAGAGTTCGTAAACCGCCTTATGCAACAACCTAATAGTTTGATGGCTAATATTTTGGCTACTTCGTCTTCTTCATAGACCGGACGTGCCTTACATTAGACGAATTCAATTTGATTACAAAGGCAAAATGTTGAACTCCGTAGTTCTGACGGAACGATAACAGCCTTCAGAAAGACAGTGGAAAAATCGATCACTGATACTACCCAGCTTTCTCTAAGCATCACTTCCTCTACCGGTAATGAGAAAGAGGATAAATTTGTTGTTCCACCGACTCTTCCTTCGAAAATCCGGCACCCTATTTCATTGGTGCACGGATCAAACAAAATTGTGTCTTACAGGATAAAACTGGACACCTAAGCACTTCTACTAGTCTTTTCAGCAGCTGCTTCGGCTATTCACTCGTTGCCCTGTGAGAACGCAAAATCCTAGTCAATGGAAAACTGAAAGATTGTTTTGTTTTACCAAAATGAAACCTTCACGACATCGGCAACTATCGCTCCATTCGCTTGCTGTCCATCGTCTATAAACTCTGTACCCAAAAAGCGAGCTGATATGCGGAGTGTTTGTAAACATCAAGATTGTAGTGGAGAGCAATTAACACCCCATTTCGTGATCATCTTTTCGACTTAAGAGTCTCCCGCTTCAAAATGTGCATCGGAGGTCTGGCCACTGCGCAAGCAGGATTGGAGATCACGCTTTATTGAAAAAGCAGTGCAATGGTCGATGCTAGGAGTATCAATTTTCTAGTAAATGAGATGAAAGTTCTAAAATTCTGACCTATGTTGACTACCGCAAATCAACGACCTTGTAGCACACGCTGAGCTATCGAACGAAAGGTGAAATTATTCGAAATTTGTGCAGTTGGTGCTCAAAGTCTAGTGGAAGCTCACTCTCAGGACCCCTGCTGAGCAAGCAGAGCAAATCGAGTGTGACGCATAACTTTATTATTGTCGCTACAACGCATCGTATTGTAAGATAAGATTTAATTACTTTACGTCTTAGAAAGACCCCTATACAGGGCCTTTATAGATTGTCATCAGCGCAGTCACATGCCGTCGTGATTGCTTCAATGCAGATTCTCTGCAGTTGGCATTTACCATCTGGCTATGTTGCGTACTTTGCCTCTGTACTAGAGGTGCAGAGTAGTGCAGTGGCTGGTGATGCGGCAAGGTGATAAGCAAACTACAGTTTCGGCACCCTTACCAACAATCTCCGAAATCAATGTTCTGAAAGCTTAGAGGGCCTCAAATCGGCTGCCTGTAGGATTGCAGAAAAGGAAATGGTTCTAATGCCCTTACTTATTGTTCTTCGTCTTGATCATCGTCTCTAATTTCATCTCTTTGACGGAATCGATCATGAAGCACGTGTAAACCGCATAGCTTCGTCGCATAGTTTTTTTTTTGCAAATACTTGCGTTGGTGAGAAACTTGAGTCTACTTCTAATAGCGAGTGAGAGTAGTCGGGTAGTGTCTTAAGTACTAACGCTGCGATCCTTGACATTTTTCTCACCGCATCGAACCTAGTTTGACTCCTGGGCTTCCTTAAGCTGTATTTCATTACTATGATTATCATTATTATAAAGCTGAACGACTTGATTTATTTGGTAGTGAAATGAATTTTTGCTTGAATTCGTTTAGCATTTGACTTAGCAGAATTTGATCAATATTAAACCACCTATCATCTTCCTCCAAGGTGATACTTCAAATCTTGAAGCACGCAAGTGATCGCTCGAGTTGAACTTTTTTGAGCTGGTCGAACATCTTTTTGTGCTTCATGATAGACAGTGGTGGCATATTCGTCTTTCGATGTCCAATAATTTGTGGGAGTTCTTAATAAACCATGTATAAAAATTCGTGTCGTTTTCGTTTATATGAAAAGTAGTACTGTTTACATTTACAACTAGCGGAAGAGAAAGTAAGTGTTTGTCTAATTAAGATATCTTCTGTCTCTGAAGGGTTCTTTGGCATGTCGGAAATATTCTGCTAGCAGTCATGTGGCAATCCAAGGGCTGACTTTTTTACTGAACACTTCAGTTGAAATTTCCAAAATGCTTAGAACTGTCTTAATAGACAGCAAAAAACTGTGTTTGAATGAGAGAGTAGAGAGCAACACAATAATGAAAGCGAGAAAGATGGCCGAGGCTAGCCATTTAGAGAGCGGGAATTATTTTTTAGTTGTTCTGAAATTTCGCTGTATTTATGGTCTTGTTACGGAAACACTGCTTATTGCGGCCACCATTTAGCGCGTTCTGCTGCGATGATGTGAGCCGAATGCTCGTAGCGGATTGTTTCCTTTCTCTCGGAAAAAGCTTCAAGAATTTTTTTTTGGTTCGAATAGCCTTATACTACTGCTTTCGTTTCTGCAGAAATTTCTATGAGCACCGACCAAATTCGCTGATAAGGAAAGTACAAAATGGCAGTATTCATTTTGTCCTGGAAGAGCATTAAGATCATTAGATACTTTTCAGTTGGTTATGATAGTATTTAGTTTCTTGCGGCTATAAGAGCGCTCTTTCTATGGTTCTCTTTATTACTTTATCTAACCCGGTTCACAAACTTTTTTTCTTCTCTGCAGTTCACAGTGCTTCTGGCATTCGATTTGTCTTCTCGCTTGTTTTGAGGTTTCCAGTTATCTTCGCGAACGCCCTAAAACGTCGTGCACGTCGCTCTTCATCCTCAAGGTTAGTCGGGCCTGGGACGATCGCTGTTGATTGCCGGAGCGCGTTTCGAAGCTGTGTCAATTCGGCGTTGACCGTGCCGAGCATCACTAGGCATTCGGTCCACAGTCTTCGTGTACTCAGATCTTTGGATATTCTTTTAGAATGCAGAAATTGGCCCTGAATTTTCACTGTGTCAACTTGTGCTTTTCCTCTATCATCACTCATATTCAAAAAGTAATTATATGCTTTTTTGACATTTCAGTAGTCATTCGGTGGCTTAAATCTCGAGAATTTGAAGTGCTTCTGGTTTTTCGATGCCCTTTATTTTACGACTGCAGCAGTGAAAGTAAATTATTTCACACTCAAGCATTCTTCGCTGAGCCAGCGGCGAGTCTAACGAGCGTTTTTGGCTTCACCAAAAAAATTTTTATTGCGCTGCAACAGCGAAGTTAAGATTGCATTTCACACCGCGGCATATTGCACTGGTATGTCTGTGAATTTCGCAACATTGGCATAAAGTCATCGCCTTCCAACAACCAGACGATAGTTCGAAGTAGTCAGCAAAATCTCGGACGTTGTTCTTGCTTTTCGAAAAAAATCTTCCAGCGCCCTGTAACAGTAAGAATAAGAGCGTGGAACAGAATTTATTTTCATTAATACAGCATAATATATAAACCATTTAGAAGATAAAACTCACCGCTAAAAGTTTCGAGATTTATGCTATAGATTAGTTAATAAATGTTGAAAAAGAATAAAAAATACGCGTTTTTCGAATATGGGTCCGGATGTGGAAAGAGTACCTCATCAACATCACGATTCAACCGGACTTTGAGCAATCTGACATTCAGCCATGGATGATAGTGACATCAGGCGACTGTATAGGCCTAGAAGAAGGACAATTTTTATGCAATTCTGCAGTGTAGTCCTTCCATTTCAGTTCGTATATTTTGAGTTTTCTTCTATTCGCTCGGAACTGAAGATCGAACTTCCTAAGTGACACCTCGACTTCAACGAAATAAGCAGCAGATGAGTAACTCGTGCTAATGCAGATCGTTATACAGTAATCTATTCCACTATAACTCAGCGATGGTCATGTTAGCTAAATTAGACCACAGTAGCCCCATCTGCTTCAGACTATCAATAGAGCAGTAATGTCTTGCTTCTTTTTTTATTGATTTGCAATTGACATTTGTTGACACTCCACAGCTCACACAACAACGAATAGCGATGTTCAGCAACGAATCATCGAACGTAACAAGAACATTCTTACAGCGAATAGATAAAATTACATGGAAAAGTGTCAGTCGCAACGGAGATCCTTTGTCTTACCCTAATAAACTTTCATGAATCAGTTGTACCAACCACACAGGTAACAAATATAAGCGGAGGAGTCCATAAAAAACCTAAAAGTGTCGTTGCCAGGCCGTTGTGAAGTGTTCAACACGTGCGTCCCAGCCAGTAAAACGTGCCAAAGACCTGCATTTCACAGCTGAAAAAAGTTGAAAGGTAGAAAAATAGCCACTTGAAAATAATAAAGCTATAACTGAAGAATCCTACTCTTGAAGTTTCAAAAAGTTACCTACGAAATAACCATAGGAATGATAAGGATATAAAGGGTGAAGCTCTCGGCATTCATGAATCTCTCAGAGTTGAGCCATGCATTCGTCACCTTCCCAGTCTTGTATCAATTTCCCGACCCCAGAGGATGGAGTAGCTTGGTGAGCCATGAGCGCGAGATCGAGCCAACATCTTGAATGCGACGCACATCACCTCTAACTTACTTGCGCTACACATGCGCTCCTTATGAAATGATATCCATCATAATGACTCCACTGCAAATTTTGAGATCTATTACCATATATAAAAGCAGGTGGAGATCAAGATGTGAGACAATAACTAATTGATGCTTTTTTCAAGGTGGTCGGGTAACTCGCTCATGTTGGATAAGATTGAAGCAGATGAAGAAGTTCCACGCTTCGTTAAGTAATACTGTAATGGAGACAGATCCGTTTGGCTTGAAGTCATTCCACGCAAAACGCACAAAAATTATTCTATGTGGAAGAAGACGACATTATGGCATTTATTAGAAGTAGGTCTACATAAAGTCGATTGCAGTAAGGTTACCACCAGCGACTTTGATAACAATATCGACGCAGACAGAATAATTAGAGACATCACGCTGGCACAAGTGAATTAGTGGATTAGAGTAAAAATTTTCATTAGAAGATTCATTCATCTCAGTGAAAATCGTCATTCAAGAAAACATTCATCTCAATGTGTTATTTGGTGAATTTCAGAATTACTCATTCATCACTGAACACGAGACATACAACCAACAGGTATTAGTGAAAACGCAGAGATGCTGCCCATTTGCCCTACATGGCTTTTTTCCATGTCCGCCACTAGCTTTTAAAGCCACATGGCTTTTTCGTGAAGAAAAAAAAGTCCATGCTGAAGCCGAGATATTTTACAAGTCAACCATATTCAGATTTGGTGTGTGATTTCTTGTGATTGATTAAGTTCTTCCCTATATATTATCCAAGATAGTTTCAAAACTTTCATGCGTAGGTTCGGCTGGTGCTTAAAGATTGTTGTTTTTGTTACAAATGTCACTGGATGCTGACAGAGCTTATCTTCCCCCCCCCCTCCAAAGTATGTGCCATTAGAAACAGCATGACAATCTGGATCAATGTGGTGTCAAATGAATAGTCTGAAGTTAATAAATGTTTAGCGGTTTCTCGTTAGTGATAATGAGGCAAATCTCTTCGTAGTCAAAAGGAGTTCCGTCGCTTGTAGATTTTACGGTCAAACTTCTGATCCTTTATGGGTAATGGAATAGGCATTCTAGTAGAGTGATCTTGGAAATTCAATTGCAGGCCATCATTCTTCTAGATTCATGTTTTGTTCTATCGTAACAATCATTCTAATCTCAACTCAGTCGTTACTGCACCACAATCCCATACATTCATTGATCGAAAAAGAAGAAAATAAAACCAGTTACAACCGATAAGAAATTTTTGGTTCTTTCTGATTATACGGGACAAATGATAAACCAATCTCATTCACTGGAAAGAAACTTTTCATAGATATGTTAGTCATATTCCAAAGGCTAAGATTTCCGGCTACAGCCCCACGTCGCCGATTTGACAAAACACCCTTTTATAACGCTGTAAAATCCACACGAAAACTATGTATCGGACGCCCATACTTCTCGACGAACAGAGCTCTTTCTTTGGACCGTTAGTATTCAATCAATAGCGCAATCGTTTCTGATTCCAACGCTGTGCTTATAACCTAAAAAGACCGTTTCTCTGGAACGCAGCAGGCAAAATAATTTGAGTTCTCATCTTTGATAGAAGAGATCTTTGGCCATTCACGTGCGCTGGTTCGATGGTCGATAGACCTTGCACCGGTCTAACGACATCACTCCAGCGCACTTGAATTGGCAGAAGAGCTTCATGATCGCAGATGGATATTCAACTTATTTTACCTGCTGAGTTTCGGAAAAACGGTCTTCTTAGGACATGAGCACAACATTGGAATCAGTTACGATTACGTTATCGAATTATAACTAATAGCCCAAAGAAAGAGCTTTGTTGAGAGAGAAGTATGCGCGCCCGTTACATAGCTTTGTGTGGATTTTATAGGGTTACAAAAGGGCGTTTTACCAAATCTGTGAATGGTGTTGTAGCC
>JAHQIW010004753.1:0-14400 GCA_019055375.1 Parelaphostrongylus tenuis
TATTCTAAGTCTAATTTTGAGCTCCACTAATTTATTTCCTTACGGTGAATTTCTAACTATCTTTATTGAGTCACGCATATCCTTCTTTGAGAGATCCCGGAGCTCAGTTAGTCACGGTATGTAACGCCACCCCAGGTGATGGATAAGGGATTTTAATGCGAACCGAAGGGACCGTGTGCTTACTAGAGAAGCAAAAGAATTTAGGGTTGAGGTCACTGCTTCAGCGCCCATTTGACAGGCCTCTATTTTTACGAGTCAAACTGGCCTAAAGCCTAAAACCAGGCAGCTGGGAAGAACATGGGAGCGGTTGGCAGTCACCTCCAACAAATTAACTCCTTCTGCTTCCCTGTAGAGACTAGCAAGCTACGGGTAAGTGCTCAGCTTCCCTCCCACTCTCCTATCTCTCCGCACCCGTTAAGAACATAGCAAGCTGTGCGTTGATTATTGAAATGATAAAGAGTGTAATAAGAATGAGCCTCATTCCCCTGATTCAAAAGAGCCCCTACTAGGGTAGCAATGCATAGAGCGAGTACGCAGAAGCGGCTGAAATCTCAGGACCAAACTAGGCTGCCAAAATAGGAACGAGCTAAAGTGGCGATTTGTATGTAATTACACACGTACAATTTGAAAGTTTGACCTAAGCATAATTAATGCATAGAAACAAACCACAAAACTTATCTTGAATAGCTGACACGGAGTTGGTAAAGTAGTCGTAGTAATTCGGCTGACGTTTCGGCTCGTCCTTCCGGTTCATTTCGCGGTTTTTGGCGTTTATCCCAAATGCCTCAAGAGTCTTGCGAGTGGATGCTTTTGATTCCTGCGTAAGATCATGACAGTAACATCATTTGCTATTTAGATGCTCTTTTATGAGGATGAAAAGTGGTCTACCCGTTTCGCCTATATGTTTTCTCCAGCATGTCTTATATCTTGCCACGTAAATTATCCCGCAATCTCATACAATACCCATCTTTCCGTTAGCGTAGATTATTCAGTTACTGGTGTTGCACAATCGATCGTAAAGTCTATGGCGGATCAGCCGAGGCGTAGGATGGGAGGTGGGATTTCAATAACTACCACGGAACTGTCAAGACCGCATCTTTTTAGGCACCTTTTAACCGCGCGGCCGATTTCGTTTGATATAAATGACAGTTTGAAGGGAGTACTATTCAGGTGTGGAGTATTGTTCTTTTTGGCCCTAATTCCACTTTTTGAATATTTCCGAGGGGCAAATGTTTCGTAGCCGTTGGAAATGGCAATTTCTCGTGACAAGTTCAACGATTCGTTCCCTTCCTCTTCTCCTGTGCACACATTTTTAGCCGTTTGAAACATGTTTTTAATTAGCGATTTTTTCATGTGTGAAGGATGAGAACTGAGGTGATTGACAAAAATGTTTTTGTTACTTGGTTTTCGATACCATTTTGTACTCTAGCCACTATCCAAAAGCTTTATTTGGATGTTTAAGAATGGAACTTGGCTTCGTTTGGACTCTCTCGCGCAAATCTTATGTGTTCTGACTGTCCGTTCAAAACTTTGAACCATTTGTCCATTTCCTCATGTGTGGAACAGACAATAAAACAATCGTTTATAAACCGGCAGTAGTGCAACGGGCGGTGAACGAGAACTGGTTTCCACCTTATCCATAAAAGCGATGGCAAGACTAGGTGCCAAACGTTGACCCATGGCTAACCCCCTGAGTTGTGTGAAGTATTTACCCGGCCACCGAAAGATGAAAGAACTAAGACATTGTTTTGGGCGGGTCATTAGTTGCTGGATTGAGAGGCCATACATATTTACTTTTAGTTCATTTTTTGTTAGAAGTTCGAAAATGGCTTGCATTGCAGAGTCATTTGATAGGTTTGTATAGAGTAAGGTAACACCAAATGTATCCATAACGTGCGAGTTATTTGGGTTCGCGCAACGTAGGTGATCTAATTATTTGAGTATTGGTAGATGGGTAGGTATAAATTTGAGCACCTGAGTAAAAATGAGGTTTAGAAACCACGTTATTCTATCCGTTGGTCCGCCTATACAAGTGATGATAGGTCTCACCTTGCATGTTGATGGATCGGTTAACACTAGATTATCAATAGATGTTAGATTATGTGTTTTTATGAAAAGGTTAGAACCTGAAAATTTGTTGCGATGTGTACCAGCAAGATATTCTCGACTTGTTCAGGACGTATTGTTTAAGACAAAAATGTCTTGACGTGACAAAAGATTTACTTTGTCCTCCGCTGCTTGAGATACAAACCTATTCCTAATTTTGTAACATCGAGGAAAATACGTAAGCGGCCTACCAAAGAAGTCTCCAAAGATACTGAGCATTGAGACACAACTATTCGCATCTCTTTAAGATGCGTCCATAACGAAGTGTTCTCTTACATAAACAAATGTTTGTCAGAAGAACGTTATTGTACTCTGTATCTAGCGAAACGCCTTTCGGGGAGAATAGTAAACGAATCAATACCCATTTACAATGATATTCGGTGCAATATCAAAAATAATCCACAAAGAAGGATTGACTGCCTCCAACCAAAATCAAAACGTGGAAGCGTCGATTTCCGCGATAATATCATAAATCGGAAAGTCACGGAGCGCTCGAGAGATCACAAGTCACTGTGCTGGGCGGCGTAACGTTTCCGGATGATGAGCGTTCATTATAGAATTGGATCCAAGTTTCGCACCTAGTCAACCCATTTCTAAATTAACCCTGCGCAGGATCGTATGCAGTCTGCAAGAACTTCAAAATCAAGTGCGCTATAAAGCTAGATTAGAAGGGTTAGGTAACGAGAAACAAAAAGGGCACTACCACTTATTGCCCTCCCACAAGCTTTTTATAAGGAGGAAAAACTAAAGTAGCAAATTCAACCCTATTTTCCGCATTTTCTCAAGCAAAGTTCTTCAAGTACTCAACCACTTTCCGCATAAAAATTATGCTCTAATGACACACAAACAAAAGCAAGGTTTGTTCCAAATCATGGAACTCGTAAGAATAAAATATATCCGTCTATCCGTAAGTGATAAAGGTGGGGAATTTGTAGTAATTCTAAATCAGTCGGATGTCGAAATAACGGAGAAACATCTTCAGGATGTCTTCCTCTATCTTCTATCCTCTGAGAAGGAATGTAAACGACGATATAAAAATTCAAACAAGGAATGGGTCAACACGGCAAGGCAGAGAACTTTAAAGCTTCACTTATCTCTCGGCTCAAGAACAATATTTTAATTTGTCCTAACCTATACCTTCTCATAAAAATTCATAAACTAACATGTACTGATGATCTAGTGTCAACCGATTCAACATATAAGGTTAGAGCTATCATCAGTTGTATAGGCGGACTAACGGATAGAATAACTGGTTTCTAAACCTTATTTTTACTCAGGTGCTCAAATTTATACCAATCCACCTACCCAATACCCAAAAGTTTCTAGATCACTATATTGCGCGAAACCAAACAGCTCGCACGTAATGGAGTCATTTTATTTTGCCTCACTCTATACAAACGTATCAAATCACTCTGCAATGCAAGCCATTTTCAAACTTCTAACAGCAAATGAGCAAAAAGTAAATATATATGGCCTCTCAATCCAGCAACTAATGACCCGCCTGAAACAATGTCTTAGTTCTTCCATCTTTCGGTGGCCGGGTAAATACTTCACACAACTCAGGGGGTTAACCATGTGTCAACGTTTGGCACCTAGTCTTGCCATCGCTTTTATGTATAAGGTGGGAACTCCAGTTCTCGTTCACCGCCCGTTGCACTACTGCCGGTTTATAAACGATTGCTTCATTGTCTGTTACACACAAGAGGAAACGGACAAATGGTTTGAAGTTTTGAACGGATAGTCAAAGCACATAAGATTTGCGCAAGAGAGTCCAAACGAAGCCGACTTCCATTCTTTAACATCCAAATAAAGCTTTTGGATAGTGGCTATAGTACAAAATGGTATCGAAAACCAAGTAACAAAAACATTTTTGTCAATCACCTTTGTTCTCATCCTTCACACATGAAAAAATCGCTAATTAAAAACGTTTCAAACGGCTAAAAATGTGTGCACAGGAGAAGAGGAAAGGAACAAATCGTTGAACTTGGCACGAGAAATTGTCATTTCCAACGGCTACAAAACATTTGCCCCTCGGAAATATTCAAAACGTGGAATTAGGTCCCAAAAGAACAATACTCCACACCTGAATAGAACTCCCTTCAAATTGTCATTTATATCAAACGAAATCAGCATCGCGGTTAAAAGGTGCCTAAAAAGATGCGGTCTTGACAATTCCGTGGTAGTTATTGAAATCCCACCTCCCACCCTACGCCATCGGCTGATCCGCAATAGACTTTATGATCGATTGTGCAACACCAAAAACTGTATAATCTGCCCTAACGGGAAGGAGGGAGATTGCATGAGATCGGGCGCAAATTATTTGGTAAGATGTAAGACATGCTGGGAAAAGTATATAGGTGAAACGGGTAGACCACTTTTCATTCGCATAAAGATCATCTAGATAACAAATATAAAATAGATAAAACCAAGCATTTAGGCTTACGTAGGGCACAAAAACACAACAACAAAGATTTTGATGCGGCTGTCACGACCATAGCATAGGAATCAAAAACATCCACGCGCAAAACTCTTAAAGCATTTCGGATAAACGCCAAAAACCCCGAATTGAACGGGAAGGACGAATGCGTCACCATCACACGATATCTCGCGCCCTTTCTTCGTTTGATCTTTTGACCTGACCTAGGTAGCATATAAATGAGACCCTCCGAATCATCCAAATAGACCAATACTACATACGCCCAGGCTCTAAAGAAGGCGGATCGCCGAAACGTCACCCGAATTACTACAGCTAATCACTAATTTCCCCAACCTTGCGTCAGCTAGTCAAGATAAGTTTTCTCGATCTTCATATAATACACGTACACTTGAATATGGATTTGCTGTAGAATATATGCTGATACATGCAGGTAGGATTACTTAAGATGCCTTTGACCTAACTGAGGTAAGAAGTTGCCACCATTTCACTATGTTTGTGACATTGGAAAAGAGCTATTTCATGGAGCATGCGATAGCAGAGGTGCCGATTCCGACGTTGACGGCGTTGGAATTTCTGCCAAAATGAGTTTTATTGTGAACGCAGATTCATTGATTGCCTAACAATCCGGATGTGTCGATTGCCGTTACAACGACATGAGTCAAAACAAGCTTAACTATCTTTGATGCTTACTCACCAACGCAAGCTATGGCGAAGGTGAAGTCAAAATTTTCATGGGACCTCGAAAAGTTTCTCAAGTGGATAAAACATTCTCTAAGGGCATCAGTGAGAATTTCAACGCGAAAACCTTGCCTAGAAGAGCGCATGAAGAAAGTCATAGTAAGACCCACGAACTAGAATGGAACGAAAAGGGTGAGAGGCTATCTGAGTCCACCACGACCAGCAAAACCATTCAAAGTAACTTACAGTTCCAAAAGCCTCACTCTAAACGCTGGACGTGCAAGTTTCTTAATGGAGAGTACCATAACAAAATAGACCACATCTTAGTTAATCATAAATTCCACCTGACTGATGTCGCTGTTGTACCTGAGTTCTACTTGGGATCATACCATTGCCTCATAAGTGCAACGTTCCATTTTTCGCAGAAAGGAGAGAAAGGTGCTAAGATCAAACAACGAATTCCCAGAACTACCATAAACTGGGATGTATTCAAATTATTAGACTGCCCTCAAGAAGACACCGTTGTTGACAACATCGACGAAGAATACGACCGGCTCATAGAACATCTTCAAGCTAGCTCGATGAAAGCCGAGAGTTCTAGAATTACGAAAAGACGTTGTCTCCACATACACTCGAGCTGATACGTCAACGTGGAAGCGCGCGAGCGCTTTACAGGCAATAGAAATCTCACATCCGAACTAGGAAAACTCTGCAGAGAGTCAATAAAGCAAGATCTTAAAGAAAGAACTGCAGCGTTTGCAGCCGAAGCAGCAGAAGTTGGGAAAAGTACTCGCAAAGCCCGCCGAAAACCCATTGCCAATTATAACAACAAGATAATTGCACCTGGACAACCTGACGGGGCACTTACGGCTTCCAGAGGGACAGTGAAGAAAATCTTCCACGACTACTACTAGGATCTATTTGCTAGCTCTGCCCTCGTACTGTCATATGAATTGAAAGAAGATAAATTTGTCGACCCACCGGTCCTCCCTTCCGAAATCCGATACGCTATTTTGTCTGTGAAGAATAGAACAACACCCGGTCCACACGAGAAAAGACCAAAACTCTAGAAGAACATACCACTAGTGCTCATCATCATCCTGGCTCGGCTCTTCACCATTATCTGTCAGAATGCAAAGCCCAGTCAATGGAAAACCAGCAGACCATGTAATTGTTTAAAAGGGAGACCATTACGACATAGGCAATTATCAATAAATCTGATTGCTGTCCGTTATCCATAAACTCTTCAGTCGAGTCATCATAAAAAAGATTGACAGAATACTGGGCGAAGATCAGCCATGCAAGCAAGCAGGGTTTCGAAAAAGATTTAATACCATAGAGCACATCCACATAATCACAATATTCATTGAAGTTTTACGAGAGTACAAGAGACCGCTCTGTCTCACTTCCTTCTATCTAAGGAAAGCTTTTAATTCCGTGGAAACAAAATCAGTCATAGAGGCTCTGGACAAAAGGTCGTCCCTACTCGGTACATTGCGATGCTCCTTGAGCTATACAGAGATCTCTCAAACGAAATGCTGTCATTCTATAGCGATGTAACTATCGCAGTGAGAAGAGGGTTTCGACAAGGCGACACAGTCTCATCAAAATCAATGACTAGTACCATCCAAAACGTCATGCGAACATTAAAATTGAACTATATGGGAACAGAATCAACGGTTGACAATTAAACTATTATCGTTCCATCGTAATCGTAACAATAAGCATCCGCTAGGCGGCGCGCATGTTGATCGATTTTGACAACATCTTTGAAAGATTGGTCTTCTAGTAAATTTAACGGAAACGTTTATGATGAGAAGTTTATAGGGAACGGCTGGGTTGTGAACGCCTTATTCACGCTAGACGAACGTATGTGTCCGAATGCTCCAGCTACTTCTATCTAGGTCGTTAAGGCAACATGATGAACGACCTGGCTCCAAAGTTGAGCAGGGTGAGACGAGCGGCATGGGGTACGTTTAAAGCATCGAGGAAGTACTAAAGAGGGAACAAAACATCCGGCTCCGTACCCAACTTTTCGACTCGACTGTTAATCCTGCTCCAAGGTAGGCAGCAGAAACCTGATCGATTTGTAAGCAGGATGGATGATCTTTCAGCGTTTTTAAGCGCACAGTGGAAAGGTCGATGCTAAGAGTATCTCATACCTCACAAATGAGAGAAGGGTTTCAAAGTTCTCACATGCGTCAGCGGTCGAAGATCAAGGATGCTGTTCCACACGCAAGGCAATCAAAAATGTGAGTCGGACATGTAATGCACTTGAACGAAACTCGAAGGATGGGAGCCGTCATCGACTTGATTCCAGACGACGTCGAGCGCTTTACAAGAAAGCCACCAACCCGTTAGTTCGATTTCTTCACAAAAAACCTGAAAGGAAGATATGATGCCCGACGAACTGATAGATCAACGAGGATCTACAGAGCTACTCTTGCACGGGACAAGAAAAACTACAAGCACAGTTGGTGCTTCCTCGAATCTCTCGACGGTCAGCGAAGACGGTATGTGATACAGAGTGATATGCAGATGAGTCGATTGCTTTTGCCTTCCAGAAGATCTCTTTGCGAATTGCAGGAGTTTTCAAGGATACTAGTATATATATTTCTTGCTTGCTCATTGTTGTAACTCGATATTCACTGTCCTTAAAGTGCGTTTCAAAAATGGTCAACTAAGAAAATTGCGGACAATTCGAATTTCTCAAGCTCCAGAAAGAGGAAACTTATGAGACTTCGGTCAGTACTGTATTGCATTGCCTTCAGTCTCATCAAGAAAACACCGATGTATGGGTAATCGTTGAGTAGTCAAAGAAGTTGTCGTTGCCCAGAAGCCTACCCTACTCTGATCTGAGGTGTTGAAAGTAACGTGAGACTCAGGTGGAAGAAACCAATTGGTTCTTTACATTGCACATGTCCAATATCTGAAACTTAATAGTTGAGTAGACATAATTAGGCATCGTATAAATAATGAGTACGAAAAGACGCCCTCACTCTCGCATAAAAGGCGGCAAGAATGCGCAGTAAGAGATGAAGGTAGGCTCATTCCCTATACTTACGTCTTCTTTTGAAAATAAAATACGGTTTTTTAGAACGTATGTGTGTATCTTCTACTACAAGGTTCTCTAGAAGTCTCCTCCTCAGCAACACGTTACCTATCCGTGACGAGGCGGTGTCTCGACTATTCAAATTTTACTATACAGTTGCCAACAAAACCCGGCGTGAAATTCAAACAACGGATTAACTTCTCCAAAAGCGAGGCGTAATAGGTTAGAGAAAGTTTTGGGGCATTTGTAAGAAACTGAAAAGTTGTGCATGAATTTCGAACAATAACAATAATGATTATACTTCAAAATAAAGGCCATCGTTTTCTACAACTTTTTACCATCGGTCCGCCAAGTTGCTGATCTGGTCGAAGTCAGCATTCCTTCGACTTCAACACAAGGAACTCTTGACATGCTTCTTCAACTTCATCGAACGAATCAAATCAGCGACATCAGAAAGTATTGCACTGGTTGGAAAAGGCAGAAACTGATTGGAGCGCAATCTGGACTGTAGGCGGGATGTGACAGACTTTGACTCCTTCCAATTTGATCAACTTGTCTTTGGTCTTTATGGCAGTGTGCGGTATGGCATTGTTTTGTCGCATCAAAACGAACTTTTGATTGACTAAAGTCGGACACTTCTACATGTGCTTTCGTAGACTCGGACAAATTCCTGACAATAAAGCTCGGCGCTGATGGAGCTGCCGTTTGGAACTATCTCAAAATGCACGATTCCTTCAGAATTCCACCAAATGCAAGTCACAACGTTTCCTGTCAAGACGGCTGTGCTTTCGAGCTGACAGCATAGCCTAACCCTTTTGAACTCACTGCTCGTCTCGAATGTGAATGACCACGTACACCCACTTCTCGTCTGAAGCCTCAATGCATCTGCAAAATAGGCCATTTAGTGAATTGCTGAACAGATTGCGACAAATTTCGACTCCTTTGGCGGTTCATGCTCAAGCGAGTTCGTGCGAATCTTGTCGTGGTCTTTTGTCGACAAGGTTATCGGTGGAGTTGAGTTAGCGCAGTTACACGAGGAACATCAAGTTCGGTTGCCAGTCCCCGAGCACTTAAAAACGGGTCATCTTCCAAAGCAGCGAGCAAATTATCGTTGCTCAACTTTGTTGGACGTCCTGAACGAGACTTTCTTCGAAGCCACTTTCACGATCTCTGGCATCGAAGTGTTGAAAACAGCGTCCAGCAGCAGAAATTCTTGTTCTGCCTTCTTCTTCTACATAGTTGATTTCATCGACTGCAGCTCATTGTGAAATACCCTTTCTCCAATAATGACGCCATAAAACACGAACTTCAATTGTATCGTTGGACTTGGGGGAGGCTTGTGGCAAAATGGAAAAAGACAATTAATATGGAGGCCTTCAGTGAGAAAATTCCATATAAGAAGCTGTAATATTTCCATGATATGCATGGGAGTTATCTCATGCTTAATGAAGTGTCCAGTACCTCCTTTCCAACCTTTTGTTTATATCGAAAGCAAGACATTATCAGCATTTCTTTCATAGGGCAATCTATGGAAGTCTTTTTACCAAGCAAACTTGCTATCGAAATCAGTGTTTCCCAAATTATCGAATGATTACAGAAACAATGATAAAATGAAATCAAAAAGATCGACTGTTTTTAGAACCCCGAAGAAAACATTCACAATAATTCCAAAAAATAATGCTTTAAGCTCAAAAACGAGGTTGTTACGCCAGGGTCATACACCGGTGTTTCGGAGGTTCGTCCTCCTCGTCAGTGACCCCCGCCTCACATTCAGCCCTGCATTTAAGCAAGGAGGGAGGCGCTAGGGATCTTTTGATCTAGTTTTGATCTAACAGCAAAATCCATCGACTGAGGGGTGGTGATGGACCAGTGTCATTGTACACCATCACCACATACACCTCCCTCCTTGCTTCAATGCAGGGCTGAATGTGGGGCGGAGGTCACTGACGAGGAGGACGAACCTCCGAAACACCGGTGTATGACCCTGGCGTAACAACCTCGTTTTTGAGCTTAAAGCATTCTTTTTTGGAATTATTGTGAAAGATAAAATTATTATGGATGTATTTTTATCACGTAAGCATAAGAGATATTTTGACATGTGGTGCTCCTTTGCTAAAAACACCTTCATGAAAGTTTTTTGATATTTTTGCGCCATATAGTGCTCACTTATATGCTTTACTTATCTGGTGCAATAATTCCTGTACGATGTTCAAGCGGCGAACTAGCTACCTTGGGTGCGATAAGCAATTTTCTTTCAGCTCTTACAGCTCTCCGTAGAAACTTTTGCAAAGAATAAATTGAGATTCTAATTTCACGATAAGCGGGCTATTGAATAAGCTACTAAATTCCATCAAAAGCCACTTGAAAACCCGAGCCGAGAAACAAGCAAGCGGTTGGGAAACATAACTTTTTTTCGCTACTACTACGCAACAAGGAGGACTTTTCAGAAATCTAACATAGTGTCAAAATCTAAGCAATTTGAACTTTTGAACAATCCCTGAAAATTCAAATAGAAAGATCCGTCCAGCGCAAAGAGACCTTAAAACAATAGTGTGCCACCACAGATAAACGTCATTTCCAAGTAAGTTGAACTAGGTTTAGCTGGCATTCACTATTACTATAATTTATAGGAATCAATTTTTTCAGAAATCTTCTGAGTTTTCGGCTTTTACATCGCCCGTGAGTGGTCGGTTAACTTTTTCATTCCCACTTTCCTTTAATTCGGGTTTGACACTACTGCCAAATTAGTTGGTAGGAAGTCCGACCAAGAATCCGCCGCCGAAATCTAATTGTTTGGAATAGACATTTTGAAGGCCTGAAATAGCCCTTACAAGATAAAGTCAGGAATCCAGAGTAACCAGTTCGCACAACCAGCAATAGAACAGCCCAAGTACCCGCACAGTGGGTTCTCCCGTTTATGGCGTCAGGCGGTGAGACAACCGGCGAGAAGCTACAAAATTACAAGATACACAGGACGTCTCTGTAACGGATCTGTTAAACACGCAAACGGCACGCCATGGAGACTACTTTTTATTCTGCACGTACAATGCAAAAGCGCCCCCACTGACGCCGATTTTCAAACATTTCTTGACGAAGCACATCGAATAAAATTTCATGTGATTGCCGTGCAGGAAACGAAAATTAGGAAGATCGACATACGTCAACTTAGCAACGGGACGCTAATAATTCGAGGAGACGCCACAAAGTGTCGACGGCGCAGGCTTTGTCGTTCATCCATTCATAACCCATCTCGTCGACTCCCATGGAATCCTTTCTTCTCGCCTTGCCATCTGTAGACCCCATCTAAAGCGCAACAGAAACATCATTTTCATCAACTGCAACACACCCCGACCAACTCAGCTGATGAACACGAACTGGATGCGTGTTATTATCAGTTGGAGGAAGTTATCTGCAATGACGAGTCATACTATAAATTCATTGTCGGTGACTACAATAACAGAATAAGGAGAGCAAACGAGGGAGAATATAGGATTAGAAATTTTGGATTAGGAGAAAGAAATGAGAATGGAAACTGTCTAGCAGTAGTCCTGTTTGCAGCACGTCTCTTCCACGGAAATTCACTTTTAGAAAAAACATGCCGCCGCTGGACATATAAGTCACGTAAAGGCACGACACATGCGGAGATCGACCGTATACTCACAAACAGAATATGGTGCCTACTTGGCAGGTTCGTAGTCTCATCATTATGTACTGGTTTCGTTCATCGTCTTCTTCGCGCGAAATTTCGATTTTGTCGCTTGTTGGAAAAGATGTCATGTAATGGATCGGAAAGAAATTGTCAAGCCTTTATTCCAAAGACATTCTAAACGATATCCTGCCCAATCATGACTGGCACATAAATGAAGATTCGACCGAAGAGTAAGAGCTGCTTGTTAAGGGACTTGAAAGTTGTGCTGGGTCCGCTTCAATTACATCAACGAGAAATTCAGACCGCATCTCCATTACCACTAAGGAGTTGCTTGAAAAGAGAAGTGAATTGAGCCTCGATCCTAATGCAACACATTTAGCTTGAGTGTAACTAAACTTTAGCTGCAGAAGAGCCCTGTAGGAGAATCTTTAGCGGTACAAGCAGAAGTGACTGTTTGGAGCAATACAAAAAAGATTTGGTCTAATAAATGCCGTCGGAAGTTGCGCGATCATAGTTTCGGCTCACAGCCCTGAGGGAAGACGGTAAGAATGCTAGAACATCCCGCCATGACATGAAATCGATAATGGAATAGTTTTAAACCAACCTTTTCCGTTCTACAATCCCCGTCCCAAATCCAAAATCCTCAACGGAGAAAACCACCCAGGCTTTTGCCCTCTGAAGTACGAGTTGCAATGGAAAGCATGAAGAATGGCACAGCTCCAGGACTTGATAACTTCGTCGTTCTCAGATGAACAAGAAACCATACTCTACATGTATCACTCTCTACATCTATGACATCCTACCTTCAGAAGGAAAAAATTCCACACCAGTGGAGAACGCCGTGCACAATCATCTTCCATAAAAAGGGTGGCCGCAAGGATCCTCGTAGTTATCGTCCAATTTGCTTGTCGAGTATGCTCTACAAGCTCTTTGCGAGGATATACTTCTACTTATATTAAGAACTTGGATGAGGCTCAGCTAATTGAACAAGCAGGATTCCGGTGGCATGGACCACATTCAAACTGTATCACGGGTCATTGAGTCATCGGAAATATCAGATGCCCTTAATCCTAAATTTGTCGACTATGAAGAAGCGTTTGATAGCGTCGAAACGAATGCGGTCTCTATCAGTGCCCGTAGATCAAGGAGTGGATTCGTTTTAAATAAGAACCTTGTCAGACTACTATCGTAACTGCACCACGAAAATACAACTTTTTCATTGACCTCTGATCATACCCATTGGCAAAGGGTCTCGACAGGGCGATACGTATCACCAAAGCTGTTCACCGCATTTTTGCGGTGGGTAATGAAGTCACTCGATTGGGACGAGAAGGGCATCTGTGTCGATGGAAAATTCCTGCAACATCTTCGTTTTGCGGACAACATCGTCATCTTTTCGAAAAGTTCCAGTGAATCAGAGACAATATTGGAGGAATTGAATGAAGAGGGAAAGAAGATTGCTTTACATATTGATAGCATGAAGGTCCTGTTCATGAAGAACCCATGTTGCAATAGTGACCAGGTCGATATGGATGGTTCTCTGATTGACAGAAACCACCTTATATATGTACCTTGGGCGTTCACTGAACATGGAAAGCAACATAAAGGAGAAACTAGATAGAAGGAGGAAAGCAGCATGGGTCGCATTCGGCTTTCAAAAAGCCATCGACCAGCTAATGCATTCAAATCTCCATGCTCACATTTTCGATTCAACGGTCCTCCCAGCGCTCTGCTATGCAGCTGAGACGTGGTCTATTTCGACGACGTCAATACTGCTACGAGAAATTCACAAAGCGATTGAACGATGTCTTCTGAAATTTAGTCGGCGTACACAACATGTGGCCGGCTTGCGTAGCTCAAATCTTCGAGGTCTATCCTATCTTCGTGACTTAGAGGTCTACACATCTATAGCGAAAAACGGATGAGACCAGTTGTGCGCTGAGAAGAACGGACGACAGATGGACGAGAAGAACTGTGTAGAGTGGATTCCACGAGAATGTACACGTCCTCGAGGGCCGACCACCTACACGTTGAGCCGACGTGTTCGTTAAAAGGATTAGGCAGCCGTACTCGCAGCTGTCAATATTTTTCAAATTACGGTACGACACTCGCACCAGCCGCCATGCTCAAATTAGACCACCGTCATGG
Source organism: Parelaphostrongylus tenuis (assembly GCA_019055375.1). Classification (NCBI taxonomy): domain Eukaryota; kingdom Metazoa; phylum Nematoda; class Chromadorea; order Rhabditida; family Metastrongylidae; genus Parelaphostrongylus; species Parelaphostrongylus tenuis. The sequence continues at coordinate 14,071 of JAHQIW010004753.1, forward strand.
ATGACTGTCGCGCAACAAAGGGACGAAAGAAATATGTGCAGCGGTCCGTACAACTAGTGAATACGGACCGTATAAGTAATCCAAGTAAGTAAGTAAACTGTTTTCCTAAAAATGGCTGTGTTGGACAAAGTGTAAGAGCTTATAGAGTTTTGATTTCTATATTTTTACATGACCCGTTCTCACTTTGTTATGTGCGGGATCCCGTAGTTCTTAGAATTGGGTCGTCTCCTCGCAATCATGGCTTGCTTGACGTTTTGATTTTTTCATGAACGTCATAGAATACTGATTACATCTACATACAATCCCAAGGATAGCAAGGTTGTGGCTTCC